>CM042420.1:4240000-4252500 GCA_023634145.1 Thymallus thymallus
TGGGGCTGGGCCTGGTTTGGTGAGGAGTGAGTGACACATAGGCATGTGCCCCATGTCGGATCCCACTGAGACAGACAATCCATCAACCTGATTTGTTGTCACTCGGCTGTCTCTGCCAACACCTGTGGCTTTACAAATTACCAGAGGGAGAGGTAAACACAGCAACGGATCAAAACACACGCTAGCTACCTTAACAGACACACACACACACACGCACACACACACACACACACACACACAAGCGTAAAACCTTGGTTATCACCCACGCGCTAGCACACACGCACACTGAACCAAACCGACACCCACGCACACCCACTTGTCCTATTCCTCTCACCTCGGGTGGTTGCTTAGCAACAGCACATATCGCAAGATTGTTTACAATGCCCAGAATATGCCTGAGCTCAGGGGGGACGAGCGAGAGCTAGACGATGCAATCTCACTTGAGATGGAAATAAAGATTCAATGGTTTACCACCTTACAGGCACGAAGGAAATTCAGTGAGTGATTGAACCTGAAAAGTGCATAAAAGTACATGAACCATTAACAGCAATAGAAAAAGGGGCGTGTTATGTGAAATAAATACACCCCAAAAATGTATGGTGTAGGCTAGCACTGTCTTATTGTCCATTTTCTTTAGGCAAGGTTGCTTATCAATCACTCAGGTGTGGCTCTGTGAACGATCTACTTTATAGCACATGATAGTGTAGATCCTGCATGGAATTTCCCTTGGGCGCAGCGTCACTACAGACAACCTGGTTCGAATCCAGACTGTATCACAGCTGGCCGTGATTGGGAGTCCCATAGGGCAGAGGGCACAATTGGCCCAGCGTCGTCCGAGTTTGGCCGGTGTCATTGTAAATAAGAATTTGTTCTTAACTGACTTGCCTAGTTAAATAAAGGTTAAATACAAATTTTAAAAAATTGTCTACGTGTTGACTGGACCATTGAACTGGTATTCGACATGAGTCATAGGACCGTGTAAGCCCACTAAGCTAAAGGTTTAAGGCATGTTACCATACCACTCAGATGATGGTGTTGATCCTGTAAATATGAATGTACCTTAATCAAAACCGTGTTACCTTACAGTAAAATGCTTACTTAATCCTTGCCAACGATGCTGAGTTAAATACTGTAAGAAAAATCTCAAGTTTCAAAGTCACTCGCCACGTGCGCAGGATACAACAGGTGTTAAACAGTACAGTGAAATGCTTACTTGCGAGCTCTTTCCCAACAGTGCAGAGAAAAAATACATACTGTAGATAATAAAAAGTCAAATAAAAAAACACCAGGAATACGAAGATAAGATGAAAGAAACACGAGAATGCAAGTGTATACAGATCAGTGCCAGTACAATATTCAATGTGCCACTAAGGCCGCTAAGATGCTATAGCTTAGGCTGTGTACTCACATGACGGTGTTGATCCCAGAGAGCTGTTGGAACATCTGTAGTCCACATCCCACCAGGAGTGCTCTCCGAGTCGGGGGGTAGGTCAGCATCCTCCAGATCACAGGGCCATCTGGACACACACACACACACACACACACACACACACACACACACACACACACACACACACACACACACAAAGGAGCATCAGCCTATCAATGGACAAACACGATACACATGAAACAGGCCAACAGCGATAGCAACAAGTGGACAAAGTTTGTTCTGTTCTGTCTGAAAGTAAAGTTGTGTCTGAGGCAGCGGCAGACGTAGCAGGCTTTACAGCTGAGACCTTCAGAACAAAGACTCCAGGGAGAAGCACTCATAATGGGATGATAGAACGTCTGGACAGGCATGCAGCGCTTTGATAAAGAGACTCACCAACTGACTGACTGAGATATCAAACACACACACAAGAATGGACAAATATGGACAAACACACACACAGACACAGTTACACAGACACATGCTTACAAACACACACACACGCACGCGCGCACGCACGCACGCACGCACACACACACACACACGGATACACAAAGTGTTGGTGGGGAGCAGCTGTGAGTGGGTGGATGCTCGCTGGGCTGGGAAGAACTCGTTTAGCTCCCAGACAGGCTGAACACACACACACACAGCTACCGGACAGCACCCCACAGACACAGAAAACACTCTCCTCAGGACCAGTCACAGCAGGATCTCCCGAGAACCAATCAGCACTGATCGAGCCACTCTGCACACAGCCACAATCACCGGGGGGACCAATCAAATCACGCTGTTCTTCCCAGCACAGCGCTTTCTGACTGTCATCATCTTTGAATGCAGAATAGATGTCTCATCTGATGCCTCATAAGCTTAGCTATGTTATTAATCAAAACATAGATCTGTTCATATCATGTGTATCACAAAATAATATAAAGATGCCATGGAAGTTGACAAATGTTACCGGTAAACCTTATTATTACTACTTGGCGGGAGTGAATGTTGACTTGGACTGTGTGTGTGTGTGTTTATCGACTGCGTGAGTAAAGTGTGGACATGAGCTGCCAGGTGACAAATGCAGACATCCGAAACTGAGAGGAAGTGATCTGTTTATGAGAGTAAACTATTTGCAGAGCACTAACGTTGTAGAGGCAGGATTGGATTGGCCCTAGGAGACAATACCAGAGGACAGAGATCTGATTAGCTGCAGCTCAGATCCAGAGACATGGACAGACAGACCGTTGTGAACCAACCAACCTAGGTAATGGGTCTGTTAATGAATGAAGTGCTAACTTCCCAGAGGCACACAAACACACACACAGAGACAGGCCAATAAACACAAACGCACACTGCGTGTAAATATACACTCACGCAAGAAAACCAAAAATGTTGCTCAAACAGAAGGGAGAACGTAACAAAACGGCATCCTGTTTCCCTTGAGTACCGTAGTCGCTCTAGTCACCTACACTGAAGCTCTGCTGTGCCCAGCTATTTTGAGCGTTCAAAATACAATTTTGTGGTAGAGTTTCTGTCACTGACAACCACCTTGAGGGGTTATAAGATTGGTGGAATAATTGAGAAAATTGCATAAACACACAGGCAAATACAAATAAAGCCATGGACGTTAAGTTGAAAGCATTTCTGGAAAACCCTACATGGGAGATGTACAAAGGAGAATCTGCTCAACATTTCAAAGCATTATGACATTAAGGTAGCATCTGGCGATCCAAAAAGCAGCAGTCAAAGAGTTGATCGGTACTGCTTTGGTGGAGGAGGACATCCTTCCAGAGCGAGAGAGGCTGATGAAAAGGGCGCTACGGGGTAGTAGAGAACATCCCGTAGATGTGCAACTAAGGGAGTTAGAACTAAAGGCAAAGTTGGAGCGCAGGGAAAGACAAGATGAGTGTGCAGCCAAACAACAAGAACAAGAACGAGACCGTGCATTCGATTAAGAGAGATGGATCTGGAAGCGCTCCGAATCCAGTCAGGCCATCCTGCACCCTCAACAGAGTTTGATCTTGGTTGGAACAGCCGGCTTGTACCGCCTTTCAACGGAAAGAAGGTGGATGTACATTTTACTCTGTTTGAGCAGATTGCCACATCCCTAAAATGGCCACGAGATATTTGGTCACTGCTCCTCCAAAGAGTTCTTGTGGGAAAAGCTCCGAAAGTGTACGCCGCTTTGTTTCTTGACCAGAGTTTAGATTATGACACTGTTAAAGATGCTATTCTTCAGGCTTACGAGTTGTCCCAAAGGCATACGGACAACAGTTCCGTAAATGACGAAAGACAGAATCACAGAGCCATGTTGAGTTCGCAAGGGAACAAGAATGTATTTTTGATCGGTGGTGTGTTTCTCAAGAGGTCAAGGACTTATACTTCTCGAATAGTTCAAGAATTGCCTTCACGAAAGGGTTGCGACCTACATTAGTGACCACAAGGATCTCACTCTTGTGAAAGCTGCTGTTCTTGCATATGAGTTTGTGTTGACACACAAAACTAATCAAAACACCCAGTAGTTATCCCTACTCAAAAATCAATCCAGAGAAGTCACCTCCTACTGCGAGTGCCCAAAGATATTTTGTATCCGTCAGTTTGTTATTACTGCTATGAGAATGGACATTGTATCTCAGTGTCCTAAATTGAAAAATAACTGAGAGAAAAAGCCATTTCTTCTTGTGGGAGCATTCCAGACCATTAAGTCTCTGGTTGGGATATCTCCTAAACAAGATTTTGGATGTGTATGAACCCTTTGTTTCAGACGGGTTCATGTCTCTGCAGACTGGCGATGCTATTAAGCAGCTGGTGAAGATACTGCGAGACACTGGGGCAGCCTAGACCTTCATTTCACTACATCCCTGGGTCGCTCGTCTTTTCAGTTCGCTGCAGCTAGCGACTGGAACGAGCTGCAACAAACTCTCAAACTGGACAGTTTTACTCAATCATGGACACTCTTACTGACAGTTGTGGCTGCTTTGCGTGATGTACTGTTGTCTCTACCTTCTTTCCCTTTGTGCTGTTGTCTGTGCCCAATAATGTTTGCACCATGTTTTGTGCTGCTACCATGTTGTGTTGCTGCCATGTTGTGTTGCTGCCACGCTATGTTGTTGTCTTAGGTCTCTCTTTATGTAGTGTTGTCTCGCTTGTCGTGATATGTGTTTTGTCCTATATTTTTATTTAATTTATTTATATTTTTAATCCCAGCCCCCGTCCCTGCAGGAGGCCTTTTGGTAGGCCGACATTGTAAATAAGAATTTGTTCTTAACTGACTTGCCTAGTTAAATAAAAGGTCAACTGAACCAAACTGTGCCGGTTGCAGCTTTGCAGACTTTTCCTGCGTTGACAAACACTTCACTAGGGTTCTGGTGGACTGTGTTGGTCCTTTGCCCAAAGCCAAGAGTGGTAAACAGTTTCTCTTAACCATCATGTGCGCTGACACTCATTTCCCAGGAAAATCACAGGAAGAAAGTTACTGTGGATATTGCAGGAGTTTCCCCTTGAAATCAGACATGTCTGTGGTGAGGACAACTTGGTTACTGATTGTGTCTCAAGGGCAGCGATGTGCAGTGAGGTCAGTGGCTGGTCAAGCACTACCTATAATCACAACGGGAGGGGGGGAGGGGAGAAATGTAGAAACACTAACAATAAAATTAACGAATAGCTTTGCTATTTAAATAATGACACTAGCCCTACATTAAATGTATGTTATTTTAAATTCCAAGCCTGACAAATTAAATAAATTGAACATAACCTAAATAAAGAAGCAATTAGGTCTTACGAATAAAATAAGTCTAGGCTAATAGGTCTGAGTCCCGCTTTAGTCAAATTCCAGTTTATTTGCAGTGCAACTTCATTGAAAAGATGCATACACTGCACTCAGTGATGTCACTCAGAATTAATATGCTAATAGTGAATTAATTTGTTTATTTATTAAGTATATTTTCCTTCAGACGTTTTGCCCGTTGATAGTATCGTAGTGTTTGCTATGGTAAGGGGCGGGGTAGCCACCTGCTTAGCAGAAGCTAAGGGGCTTTCATTTAGTTCTGGTTTGGTGACATGCTCATTTCTTGAAGCTGTTACAAAAGACTCAATCAGAGAAAAAATTAAGAAACCAAGGGAGGAGCAATTCAGTGTTGCCACTAATATTGACGCATCATCTTAATAATTTGCAAAACAGACAATAAAAAACAGGCCTGACTTTGCGCTGCATTAACACAACTCATGTTCATAACATTTCTTAGCATTCTAACCCACAGATTCTTCAAATAGCCACCCTTTGCCAGCTTTGCACACTCTTGGCATTCTCTCAACCAGCTTCACCTGGAATGCTTTTCCATCAGTCTTGAAGGAGTTCCAACATATGCTGAGCACTTGTTGGCTGCTTTTCCTTCACTGCGGTCCGACTCATCCCAAACCATCTAAATTAGGTTGAGGTTGGTACTAAAAACCAGACAAAAAGGACAAATTTCCACTGGTCTAATGTCCATTGCTCGTGTTTCTTGGCCCAAGCAAGTCTCTTCTTCTTATTGGTGTCCTTTAGTAGTGGTTTCTTTGCAGCAATTTGACCACGAAGGCCTGATTCATAAAGTCTCCTCTGAACAGTTGATGTTGAGATGTGTCTGTTATTTGAACTCTGTTATGCATTTATTTAGGCTGCAATCTGAGGCTGGTAACTCTAATGAACTTATCCTCTGAAGCAGAGGTATTTCATTCCTCTGGCGGTCCTCATGAAGCTGGTTGAGAGATTGCCATGAGTGTGCAAAGCTATCATCAAGGCAAACGGTGGCTACTTTGAAGAATCTAAAATATAAAATATATTTTGATTTGTTTAACACTTTTTTGGTTACTACATGATTCCATATGTGTTATGTCATAGTTTTGATGTCTTCACTTTTATTCTACAATGTAAAAAATAGTGCAAATAAAGAAAAACCCTTGAATGAGTAATATTCCAAACTTTTGGCCCCAGTGTATATACCCACTACCGTTCAAATGTTTGGTGCCACTTAGACATGAAATGAGTTGCAAAATGAATAGGAAATATAGTCAAGACGTTGACAAGGCCATAAATAATGATTTTTAATTGAAATAATAATTGTGTCCTTCAAACTTTGCTTTCGTCAAAGAATCCTCCATTTGCAGCAATTACAGCCTTGCAGACCTTTGGCATTCTAGTTGTCAATTTGTTGAGGTAATTTGAAGAGATTTCACAACATGCTTCCTGAAGCACCTCCCACAAGTTGGATTGGCTTGATGGGCACTTCTTACGTACCATACCGTCAAGCTGCTCCCACAACAGCTCAATAGGGTCGAGATCCGGTGACTGTGCTGGCCACTCCATTATAGACAGAATACCAGCTGACTGCTTCTTCCCTAAATAGTTATTGCATAGTTTGGAGCTGTGCTTTGGGTCATTGTCCTGTTGTAGGAGGAAATTGGCTCCAATTAAGCGCAGTCCACAGGGTATGGCATGGCGTTGCAAAATGGAGTGATAGCCTTCCTTCTTCAAGATCTCTTTCACCCTGTACAAATCTCCCACTTTACCACCACCAAAGCACCCCCAGACCATCACATTGCCTCCACCATGCTTGACAGATGGCGTCAAGCACTCCTCCAGCATCTTTTCATTTGGTCTGCCTCTCACAAATGTTCTTCTTTGTGATCCGAACAACTCCAACTTAGATTCATCTGTCCATTACACTTTTTTCCAGTCTTCCTCTGTCCAGTGTCTGTGTTCTTTAGCCCATCTTAATCTTTTATTTTTATTGGCCAGTCTGAGATATGGCTTTTTCTTTGCAACTCTGCCTAGAAGGCCAGCATTCCGGAGTCGCCTCTTCACTGTTGACGTTGAGACTGGTGTTTTGCGGGTACTATTTAATGAAGCTGCCAATTGAGAACTTGTGAGGCGTCTGTTTCTCAAACTAGACACTCTAATGTACTTGTCCTCTTGCTCAGTTGTGCCTCCCACTCCTCTTTCTATTCTGGTTAGAGCCAGTTTGCTGTTCTGTGAAGGGAGTAGTACACAGCGTTGTATGAGATCTTCAATTTCTTGGCAATTTCTTGCCTGGAATAGCCTTAATTTCTCAGAACAAGAATAGACTGACGATTTGAGCCTGTAATCGAACCCACAAATGATGATGCTCCAGATACTCAATTAGTCTAAAGAAGGCCAGTTTTATTGCTTCTTTAATCAGCACAACAGTTTTCAGCTGTGCTAAAATAATTGCAAAAGGGTTTTCTAATGATCAATTAGACTTTTAAAATTATGATCTTGGATTCGCTAACACAACGTGCCATTGGAACACAGGAGTGATGGTTGCTGATAATGGGTCTCTGTACGCCTATGTAGATATACAATAGTAATTTACAACATCAACAATGTCTACACTGTATTTCTGATGAATTTGATGTTATTTTAATGAACCAAAAATTGGGTTTTCATTCAAAAACAAGGATTTTCTATCAATTAACAATTTCTAAGTGACCCCACACTTTTGAATGGTAGTATATATATATATATATACACACAGTTGAAGTCAGAAGTTTACATACACTTAGGTTGAAGTCATTAAAACTCATTTTTCAAACGCTCCACAGATTACCATGTTAACAAACTATAGTTTTGGCAAGTTGGTTAGGACATCTACTTTGTGCATGACACAAGTAATTCTTCCAGCAATTGTTTACAGACATATTATTTAATTTATAATTCACTATATCACACTTCCAGTGGGTCAGAAGTGTAAGTTGACTGTGCCTTTAAACAGCTTGGACAATTCCAAAAAATTATGTTATGGCTTTAGAAGCTTCTGATAGGCTAATTGACATAATTTGAGTCAATTGGAGGTGTACCTGTGGATGTATTTCAAGGCCTACCTTCAAACTCAGTGCCTCTTTGCTCGACATAATGGGAAAATCAGCCAAAACCTCAGAAAAACAAGTCTGGTTCATCCTTGGGAGCAATTTCCAAATGCCTGAAGGTACCACGTTCATCTCTACAAACAATAGTACGCAAGTATAAACACCATGGGACCACGCAGCCGTCATACCGCTCAGGAAAGAGACGCATTCTGTCTCCTAGAGATGAACGTACTTATGTGTGAGAAGTGCAAATCAATCCCAGAACAACAGCAAAGGACCTTGTGAAGATTCTGTAGGAAACAGGTACAAAAGTATCTATATCCACAGTAAAACGAGACCTATATCGACATAACCTGAAAGGTCGCTCAGCAAGGAAGAAGCCACTGCTCCAAAACCACGATAAAAAAGACAGACTATGGTTTGCAACTGCACATGGGGACAAAGATCGTACTTTTTGGAGAAACGTCCTCTGGTCTGATGAAACAAAAATAGAACAGTTTGGCCATAATGACCATTGTTATGTTTGGAGGAAAAAGGGGGAGGCTTGCAAGCCGAAGAACACCATCCCAACCGTGAAGCACGGGGGTGGCAGCATCATGTTGTGGGAGTGCTTTGCTACAGGAGGGAATGGTGCACTTCACAAAATAGATGGCATCATGAGGAAGGAAAATTATGTGGATATATTGAAGCAACATCTCAAGACATCAGTCAGGAAGCTTAAGCTTGGTCGCAAATGGGTCTTCCAAATGGACAATGACCCCAAGCATACTTCCAAAGTTGTGGCAAAATGGCTTAAGGACAACAAAGTCAAGGTATTGGAGTAGCCATCACAAGCCCTGATCTCAATCCTATAGAAAATGTGTGGGCAGAACTGAAAAAGAGTGTGCGAGCAAGGAGGCCTACAAAAACTCACTCAGTTACACCAGTTCTGTCAGGAGGAATGTGCCAAAATTCACTCAACTTATTGTGGGAAGCTTGTGGAAGGCTACCCAAAATGTTTGACCCAAGTTAAACAACTTAAAGGCAATGCTACCAAATACTAATTGAGTGTATGTAAACTTCTGACCCACTGGGAAAAAGCTGAAATAAATCATTCCCTCTACTATTATTCTGACATTTCACATTCTTAAAATAAAGTGGTGATCCTAACTGACCTAAGACAGGGAATTTTTACTAGGATTAAATGTCAGGAATTGTGTATGTAATCTTCCGACTTCAACTGTATATATGATATTGGTTTGCTTCCTGTCTTTAAGTTTTGTGTGGGTTTTTCTTTTGTTTGCCACTTCTTGGGCCAGTTTAGTGGGAGCTCATGGTGGGAGTCTTTTAGGTTCCAGTTGTTGTTGCTAGTCAACTTTTAGTGGACACCCCAATGAGAGTCTTTCAGAACCCCTCCTAAAACCCCACCTGTTTGGTTTTGGTTGTTGGTCAATGACCGTTAGTTCCGCCTTCTGTTTGAGCGAAATGTTTGGTTTTATTGCTGGGGAACGTAACACACACACAGGCAGAGACACGTGTGCACACATACACACACACACACACACACACACACACACACACACACACACACACACACACACACACACACACACACACACACACACACACACACACACACACACACACACAGGCATGAACAGAGCTCCACTCTAACCTAATCAGAGAAAAGATGAGTTCAGCGAGAGAGAGACAGAGAAGGAGAAGGAGAAGGAGAAGGAGAGAGAGAGAGAGTGAGAGAGAGACGGTGATGAGTGAGAGGGCAATAGAGATACAATGGAAACTAAACTCACTCAAATGAACACTGCATTAGGATGGAAAGCAGGGGACAGGGATGGAATGTGCTTTCCATCCTAATGCAGTGTTCATTTGAGTGAGTTTAGATTCCAATTTATGTCTATCTGTCCCGGTTGGTTCACGACGGTCTGTCTGTCCAAGTAATGTGTTCTGCTGTAACTATAAAAGCCGTTTTAGCCATTATACAGGCACCACCTATCCTTTAAGGCAACCACAAAAGGCATATTACTCATATCAAACCTACAGAGTGCAGTAGCCACACAGTACAGGAAACACAATACACACAGCTGAATTGAAACCTAATTAGTGTACAGTCAGATGAAGCCAGTGTTATGGGGTCTTAATGAGAGCGATATATCCTCCCCGTTGATATCCACCAATGGAATCCCCAATTATCTCATCTCCCCATGGCAACCTTCGCCAGGGAAACACCCAAGCGTCTCCAATTAGAGTGAATTTTCCAATGTTGGTATAGCAAGAGATTCATTAACTGGGGTGTTTTATTCTGCACATCAAATAACCCAGAAAGGGTTCCTTGTCGTTCTCTCATGAAACCCTCTGCACAGGCACGTGTCACTGTTTGATTACTACAGTGGAAACATTTAATTAAAAACATCTCTCTCCACTGCCTGTCTTAGGCTTCACAACGCAGAGTGACAGGATGAATGTAGCCACAGTGCCAAAAGATAGAGGTAGTGAGTCAGAGAGAGAGGGGGAGAAAGAGAGACAGAGAGTGAAAGAGAAGAGATGGAGAGAGACAAAGAGGGCATGTGGGGGAGGAAGAGTGGGAGAAAGAGAATGAGACAAAGAGAGAGAGGGGGGGGGGGGAGATTGGGAGCGAGTGAGCGAAAGAGACAGAGGAGTTTGACAACATGTTAACTATATAATATTATATATGTTCCTTTCAGAAGGATTCAACTTTTCAGTATACTGACTAGAATTCCAATCTGGCTACTGATAATAAATGCAGATGAATGACCCTATCTTGTTTTTGATCTGTAAGTCATTTGTAAGGTTCTGCCATCATCTGTACTCAATAGATAGTTTGATTAGGTCAAGGACAGACAGGACCTTGGAAAATCCCAATCAAGTCGACCCAAGGAACTTAATGAAGCGAGCAATGGAACTCCCATCTACAGGAAGATGAACAACAAATTCCATTCCTTTCAGAGATGATGGGAATAGCTCTTTCTGTCCCACATGTAATTTGACATAAGTTTCAGTAAGAGCTTTCAGCAATGCATTTCCTTAGAAAATGATTAGAAAGCTGAGCACTTTAATATTGGCAGCCTCTCCTCTCCTCTCCTCTCCTCTCCTCTCCTCTCCTCTCCCCTATCTGAGGGCACTGAGGGGCCGGCCACCGGCGGTTGCTAGGAGCCGCTCCCTAGGCAAAGAGAGGCAAGCCCAGTCAGTCAGACAGGCAGACGGACACACAGACATATACAGTACATTCGAGAGCGCACACACACACACACACACACACACACACACACACCTTGTAGACTATGTGCGCACACATACGCACACACACACATACGCACGCACACAAATGTCCAATTCTCCTAGTCTAATCTGGACTCTCTGTTCACCGATGTTGCCGTCATGTCTGTAAACCTATCCCTGTGCGATCGCTCTGCTGTCCAGTCTGTGAGATACAGATCTAGTGTTACATCCTTTATGACCAGGCCTGTTCTGTTCTGTTCCATAGCGTTTGGCTTTATAGAAGACCAAACACTGACACTGAGTTACGGTCAATAACAGTCTGCTCTTCTCATGAGACCCTGATATACAGTTTAATATATGGGAGGAGAGAAAATAGAAGATAAATCCGGATGACAGAAGAGTAGCGGACATGACTTTACTTTGAAGCAAAAGGAGTTTCTGATGTCGGTGCAAAGACTGGCGCTGTTTTAAAACCTCCCCGAACAAACAGGTAAATAAAACAAAGCAAAAAAAAAAACATTTTAAATTAGATGAGAAACCATCTCTCGGTGTCATTTTATCATGCATGGAGAGAGAAGAGAGCTACAGTTAGCTACAGTTGAAGTCGGAAGTTTACATACACTTAGGTTGAAGTAATTAAAACTCATTTTTCAAGCGCTCCACAAAAAAGCGTGTGCGAGCAAGGAGGCCTACAAACCTGACTCAGTTACACCAGTTCTGTCAGGAGGAATGGGCCAAAATTCACCCAACTTATTGTGGGAAGCTTGTGGAAGGCTACCCGAAATGTTTGACCCAAGTTAAACAATTTAAAGGCAATGCTACCAAATACTAATTGAGTGTATGTAAACTTCTGACCCACTGGGAATGTGATGAAAGAAATAAATCATTCTCTCTACTATTATTCTGACATTTCACATTCTTAAAATAAAGTGGTGATCCTAACTGACCTAAGGAAGGGAATTTTGGAACTGAGTTTAAA
>CM042420.1:5527500-5535000 GCA_023634145.1 Thymallus thymallus
GATGGAGTAATAGCCTGCTAAACTTCCCTATTGTTTAGTATTTCCCAAGCATTGCCAGTTCCTGAATTCCAGGAATGTTAATTTTCAATATAAATCTCTTACAACAGGAATTCCATAGTTATTCACCCGTTTTAAAATAATTAAATTAGACTCCTCTGATGCTGCCAGGCGTTCCGTTGATAATTGCACCAACCAGGCGATACATAATAAGGCTGAGAGTGTTTCTATGGCTGCAGCAGTTCATTTAAATCCACATCTTACCTACCTTCGCCACTACACTTGATATACCGGTAACTATCTGTCAGTAGTGTTTCAGTAATGGCCTCCACGCGTTTTTAAAAGCCTCTAATTCTTTGTTCTTTCTTTAACTGAAAAGTAGAAAAATGCAAAAGCATAATTGGCTGAGAAAAGAGAAAGTGTTCAAGAAGAGAGCTATTGACCTTTTATCCATTACTCCTGATCCTGTCTGCATTTCTTAAGTCGGAAATAAAGTGAGGGCACCTCGTTTTCCAGTATGAGTCAAATATATAAGG
Organism: Thymallus thymallus; assembly: GCA_023634145.1. Lineage (NCBI taxonomy): Eukaryota > Metazoa > Chordata > Actinopteri > Salmoniformes > Salmonidae > Thymallus > Thymallus thymallus. The sequence continues at coordinate 5,528,034 of CM042420.1, forward strand.
GGTGGTGGGGTTTTGGGTTTGGGGAGATAGGAGATATTAAGTGCTCCAAACCAAATGGTTAAGAATAGCATTCATAGGTGTTGGTCTTAATGCTCCTCCATGTGTATGAATACCCTGTATAAAGGCGATATCATAGTGAAAAATAACCAGGGTTTGTATTTCAGTAATATCTGCATTGTAAATAAAGGTGGGAGTATAATTGAGCCTGGATCATTGCATGGGGGAGGGGGTCTCCCCATGGTGGAGATGAAAAATGGAAATCTGTGTACTGGTAAATAGATAATCACACAAAAGTAATTGAGGTTTTCAAACCCCAATCTAGTCTGCCAGCGTGAGCTCGTTTGCATGTTAATCACGGAGGTGATTTCCTTTCCCTTCATCGCGAGGAAGTCCGCACACTTTTCATAACCAGCTTTTAATTGCATTTAAAATGTCACAGAGGTGGAACACATGTAATTTAGCCATAACTGTGTCCAAATTAATGGGCACTACAGAGCCGTTCCATTGGATGGGCTGAAACGAGACAGGCTGTTCTGCGTCTTTATTTTTATTCAGTGATGCTTCACTGTAATATAAGTGTCTTTCTGATAACGTCTCAAGAGCATCTTTTGACAAATACGTCTAGATATTTATTTACACTGAATTAAACGGGAACCGTAAATGAATGTGATTAAAGAGAAGTGAAAGAGTCAAGGTATTGGGTTTGACTGTATTTTCTTTCATCACCAGGTGTTCTTTCGCGGATAAATTACCGAGATTATGTTTCCATAACACAGCTTAGAGCACTCCGGAGAGGGAAACCTGCAAAACAGACCTATTTAATTTTTCATAGAAGAAGACCATCAGGAGCAATAAGCCAATATCCTTCCCCACTCTTTTCCAGATGCTTTCTCCAGCGCTGCATCTTTCCAAACCTAGCCCTTACATTTTCCCCCAGAAAAAAACAGCAGCAGCAGTGCCGAGACCTACATGAAAGGAAGGAACTGTTGAAATGTTAATTTTACCATCTGCTGTTGAGGCCCGCTACCTTTTTGGTGTTTTTTTCCTCCCTGCCTTCTTTAATTCCCAGTAGCTCTGTTCTGTTTTATGAATGTGCTGGTATTTTGGTTGTTTGAAGTTTGAGGATCTCAGAGCACAACTCCGACTGAAGAAAATAAAAAAAAAACGGAGCGCCACATGAAGTGACAGTCCGATTAGCCCTCTTTTTCAAATCCCAGACCCTCCTCCCAGTCTCCCTCCTACCAGTCTGTCCCCTGATCCCAGTTACCCTGTCTCTCCTCCCCAGTACACCCCCCCCCCCCCCCCACCCCACCGCCCCGCCCCCGTCTCTCTCCCTTTCTCTTCCCTTCTCCCTCTCCCACTCTCTCTCGTCTCTCTTTCTCTCTGAGTCTTAGTGTCTTCAGGGACCCATTTAAGGTGTTTATCTAAATGCTTGGGATTTTAATAATTTGTTTACAAGACCCCAAACACCCTTTGTCTAATAATGCTTTCTTTGTAAAACTCACACAGTCTGCATAGCTTCCTGTAAGCCTTATAAACCAACCCTGATAAATAAATCATGCAAAGCCAAATGTAAAAAATAAAATTCCTTTCAAAACTATTCATCTCTTTTTTTTTCCCCCGGTAAAAAGTTGACACTTTTTAAAACTACATTTCACCAGGTTTTTGCTATAAAAGGCTTTTGCCAAATGGATAGATCCCATTGTGAGATTTGATAGTTGGCAATTAGGGTGAGACATCCTGTGTGCAGAGTTGCTTAGCATTTTCCTTGGCTGGGATCTGATTGTTTAGTCTGCTCTCATTGTGAACTGTTTCTGAGCAGCAGTTGACGGTTGTTTGCAAAGTGCTAGGAAAATGGGAGAGGAGGGCAGGAGCTGTTCTACGCTTTCTCTTCGATGTATTTATTTTCCCTGTCCTCGGAGCTTGGAATCAGATTTGTGTTCATGTTTCTCTATTCTTTCTGAGCGGTTTTTAAGTGTGGCTGCTGAAATCTAGACTTTGTATGACCTCACTGCGCGGCCTGTGTTTCATTAATGACCAGGCCTGTGGTTTTGTGGGGGAGTGGAATATTTTTCATATGACACCGCCTTGCATTAGTGCAGAGCAGCAGCTGCAGAACCCCCCCCAAAACATCACATTTTGTAGCTTTGAAAGGTGTGAAAAGTTCACCTCCCTTTAAAGCAAGCCTTGCATTTATAATTGTGTGGTGTGTGTTTAGAAATATTTATTAATGTCCGACCCATTTGTCTCAGCGTCTCGTAAAGTCAGTAGGGAAGAAGATGCGTTTCAGAGTAAGACGTTTGCACACACACACGTCCTTTGACATATTGTACGTCATAGAAGCCTAAAATAACAAGCAGGTATTCAACAGAAAATAGTCAACAGAAACCGTATAATTTTGGGTACTTTAACTGCTTCAGGTTCTATAGGGTCTTTCGTCTACAAGTGGGTTGTTTGTTTGTTTCTTTTTGTGCAGTTGTGGCACATCTGGCCTGTGTAGCATTTCTACACAGGTTGATTTGCCAGGCTTTGTTGGAAGCAACTCATGCAAACCACTCAGCAATTGCTCTAAAAAGCCATTCAACAATACACAGACTTCACTTAGTGAACCTCTGCTTCCTGTGCACCCTCCTTAGCTAAACCTCCAGACACTAGACTACTGTATCTCTGTTCGGTACCTTGCAGGATATTGAATATCCAAAAGGAAACCCCAGATTTGTCCAGTCCAAACAAAGAGCCCTTGTGTCTTTAAACCAGAGAGCTGTCATCGTGACACAACAAATGCTTTACATCAATGCCGTAAGATACCATGTGCATATTTTCCCAGATAATTCCTACTATCATTCATCATCAAACACTCCTCCTATGTGTGTCAGTCAAGCATGAAGTGTTCTGTTGTCAGTTTGGAACAGGGGGCAGGAGTTTGGAACAGGGAAGAAGGCTTGCGTACCAAATGGCACCCTAGTCCTTGTCATAGGAGACTACTTCTGACCAGAGACTGTATTAGCTCTGGTCAAAGGCAGTGCACTATATAGAGAATAAGGCACCATTTGAGAGGATGAAGGTTGGTTAGTCAGTGAGGCTCAGTGGGTCTGAACAAAGAAAGGATTAGCTAATAGTCCAGCTATGTATTTGAAGTCCAGTTTGCTGTTTGTTTGGGGAGGCGCAGGGTGGATGGGACGGTGGGATGCGCTGTGAAACGTCTCTGCAGCAGCTGATGGGTACTTTTAAGCTGTCAGAAAACAGCCCCTCTGCCATCCGTCTTCCTCAATAGATAGGATCAAGGCAAATGGGAAAGGGGATATAAAGTTTAATGATATCTGAATGTTCTCCCAAGTTAGTACACCCTCTAAATACAGTAGAATTGGGTGTCTGTGTTGTAAATTAAAATCCACCCAGATAATAACTTCACAACAACTTCCCAGTATATGACTTTAAACTGAGTAAGATCAACAATCCAATAACTATTTTGGTATCTGATGTGTAAGGATCTGTAGTGAGAATGCTCTCTAAATGCATGTAAACCGACTAACTCATCTAATGTTTGTAAACACACTTCTGTCACAGAAAATGATGTCCCCTACTACGGAGAGAGGTCAAATGTCATCAACTTGTCATAAAACCGTTTAAATGTCATGTCGAGAGAGTAAAAACAAGCCCGTAGGAGAAACACGTCACACATTTGTTGTAACTGTTGGGGACTTGGGAATGTCTTCAGGTAATTGCTTTAATTAAGTGTAGAGTTTTCTTAGATTAACCTTCACAACCCCCATTTAAAACTACATCAAAAGTGATAGAAAAATGTCTTCTCTACAAGAGTCAAGAGTCGACTACAAGAGAGGATTTTTCATTTGTGGGCAATTTCTATAGAGTTAGGGTGTTCACTGAGTTATGCCCACTGTAGCCTACACTGTACACAATAACTTTTTTGAACTTCTTGAGTTTAAGCCACTCGAATGGGATCACTGTTTTTCTCCAACAAGTATCTAAAATATAACCTTTCTCCTTGTCGTTTTAAATCAACAATGTTACAACATGTACGTCACTCTCAAGCCCACCATCAATTTCTGTTTTGATAACAGCATCTAGTCCTACTTTTAATGGCATCACAGTCTGCTTTTCCCTCCACTCAGAGGCCTGAATGTGGACAGCTTTTAAGGTAGTAAGGAAGAAAACTGATAAGTGGCTCATTTCTCCGACTAAAGCCTTTTTTATCGCAACTTTAATAGCCCCTTCGTAATAAACTATAATGTATTCCTCCAGATTGCAAATGTCGTCTCATACATTGCCTGGCTATGGCTAAAATGTGGTCTGAAAGTTATTGTGACTGTACCTTTTAAAAAAACGCAAAATCAATTACATGTTGTTTAGGTAGTTCCGCAAGCTCGGCCACTCTGTGTTCAGTCAATTTTCCCAATGCCAAATGGAATGGCCTTTGAATAATTGCAGTAGGTAACTATTTTCAAAGTGATGTTATTCTTCATTCACTGTCCTACTCTGTCAGATGAGTCTTTATTTGTTTGTGGTATATGCCCATGGACGGTTGGCAATCTTCTACATGCTTGAGCCCACCATACAAGAGTGCACTGGAACGAACAGGTAGTCATTGAAAAGCAATGTGAAGCTTATTGCCATTCCCGGTATTTTCAATTGGATGGAATATTGGAGTTTTCATTGACATTGACATGTTTCCGGAAAACCATCAGAGTGACTTCTAAACTCCACCAAAAGTTCCGCCAAAAAACTTGTTGCTGAAATACTTTTTTAGTTTTCTGAGACAAATTGCAGAGCATCACACAGTCTCGAGAAGTGTGTCACAGAATCATCTGCCAGAGGAAAAAATTGTCTTTGACCGAGGAAAGCCTTAACCACTTTTGAGGAAAATGGGCCGTTTAGAAAGATATAAAGGAGTAATTTTATTACGAGGTACATCTCCCTCTCAGAAGTGATTTCGTTTCTCCGTTCAGCTTCCACGGGAGCCTTTATTTGATCTCATATTCCTGAGTTTAACTGCCTCAAACCAGCCGGCCTCAGTTTATGTTCATTTGGAAAACACATTTTTTTTGTTGGAGAGGAGATGGAGGGGGCGGTTGTGGTGTATCTCGGGGAACTGCAAGTTTCTGTATTGAATGTAAACGTTCCATTTACAGAGCAACTTTTCACTCTATTGGACTGTTGGAAACCAAACTTTCCTAATGCCCCCCTCCCCCCCCGCTTTTCTGGTGTTTTGCCACACTCACAATTTAATCCCTATCTCCTCCCACTTTCCCTCCCTCACTTCATCCCTTGTGGAGCTTAACTTTATGATACAAAATGTTACATTCCACAAAAGGTTCCAGACAAGCAACTACTGAGTAAATTATTTGAGACTGTTGACCAGAAGTTGACCATCAGGTGGTCCAGCATCTCAGTTCCAGAACCTCAGGTGTGTGTTTGACACCAGACTGAGTGAATAGCTTATTATAAACCAAGACTCAACAGAGCTGGTATCCCACCAGCTTGCAGGTCCACTCTGACCCCCTGGCCTTTTAAACAAACCCCCCCAATCTATGGGCCTCTACAGATGTCCAGCTGGAGTAGCTCTCTCTCTTTCTCTCTCTCTCTCTCTCTTTCTCTCTCGTGCTCTCTCACTGTCCCTCCCTCCCTCCCTCCCTCCCTCCCTCCCTCCCTCCCTCCCTCCCTCTCACCACTCCCCCCACCATCCCTCCCTCCCTCTCTCTATCTCCTTAAAGCATCTTTCTCAGCCTCCAACACCAACGTCTTCTTTAAGCCTAGGCTGATGACAGCACGATGAAAACATTTTTTGCGAGAAGTGCAGTTTCAGAGCCCGGAACTCCCACTCTCCTGAATAGTTCCCCTTTTTTATTTGGGTAGCCTCCACTGGGCTCCGTTCCATTTGGAGAATTACCTCCAGATGTAATTCCTATCCCGCCCTCTCCGAATTAGTGGCTAGTAAAAATTAGGTTTAAATTAGTGGCGGTGTGGAGAACGGTTAAGTTTGAAATGTCCATTTAATGAGTTTATTATTCTTTGGTGAGATGTAATTTTTTTCTGAATTAATTTAAGTTTTCTTTGATGTAATTGGTGTCTGGTTGAATGGTATTACTGTCATGAATTGTGGCCTCTGTGTGTCAGTGGTAATTCAGAACAGTGAGGTAAGTGTTCAGGAGGAGTTCCAGACAGGACAGATCTATGTACCACTAAACTGCTGCTGATATCACTGGCCTTTTAAACACTATCTAATCTACTGTCTATATACACTAAGTGTACAAAACATTAAGAACACCTTCCTAATATTGAGTTGCACCACCTTTTGCCCTCAGAACAGCCTCAATTCATTGGGGCATGGACTCTACAAGTGAAAATGTTCCACAGGGATGCTGGACCATGTTGACTTCCCACAGTTGTATCAAGTTGGCTGGATGTCCTTTGGGTGTTGGACCGTTCTTGATACACACAGGAAACTGTTGAGTGTGAAAAACCCCAGCAGCGTTGCAGTTCTTAGCACACTCAAACCGGTGAGCCTGGCACCTACTACCATACCCGTGCCCATTCACCCTCCGAATGGCACACATACACAATCCATGTCTCAATTGTCTCAAGGCCTAAAAATCCTTCTTTAACCTGTCTCCTCCCCTTCATCTACACTGATTGAAGTGGATTTAACAAGTGACATCAATAAGGGATCATAGCGTTCACCTGGTCAGCCTATGTAATTTAACGGTGTAGCTATGGTTATGGGAAGACTATGGGAAGCCATGGGATCCTCACCACACAGTGTATCAATGTCAGAAATGGCTTTGTATGAATCCTTAACCGTTCTCTTTCATCTGATGACTTCTTGCCGAACATTAAAACCCAATATCCATGTATTTTTCAACGTGAGTACGAATCTAATTGAAATTTTCAGCCTTTACAATATGACAATATCTTCAGTTGTCTGCTATGCTACTAGACGTTCACACAA
>CM042420.1:5540000-5546936 GCA_023634145.1 Thymallus thymallus
TTTTTCCCCCTCTCGTTCCCCCTGCTCCCTGAAGCTGTTCTCTACAGTGGCATTTTTCCCCCCTTGGTTTTTTGATGCACCGTTGTTAATGCTCCGAGGCTTCTAAAGAATATCTTCAAATGACTCTCTCGCAGGGAGTGGATTTCTCTCTTGTCATCGTTCTAAAAGGTAGGTTACTTTCTATCGCTGCTTCACGTTATTAGCAGTTTTGTATGGAAGGTCAGAGGGCAGTTATTCAGTAATAGATAGAGCGGTGGCCTAATTGTTTTTTAAGAGCTCTGCTACTCTCTCTGCTGGAGCACAGCGCACAGAGCCGAGGCCTAAAGGCTGCTCTGCTACACTCGCACTCCTAATCCTGTTCAGCCTGTTCCGTACAGAGACGGAGCCGCAGAGAAAGGCACTGAGCTGTGCTAGAATAAAGCCAGGCACACATACCTCTCTCCCAGGGTGTCCATAAAAAAACGCTCCCCTTTTAGCTGCGTTTCTCCCTCAGTCGGTTAGTTAGTTCCCCTCGACACGCCGCGAGGCAGGGATGCAGGGATGTGCCGGCGAGAGCTGAGGCAGCTCGCTCGCGTGTGTGCGTGCGTGCGGTGCGAGAGAGAGAGAGAGAGAGAGAGAAGAGAGATCCTGCAAGTAGCAGATGTGCATTGAGAGCGAGCCGTGTGAGAGAGAGTCGCCTGGCAAAGCATTGCAGACGAGGCATGAGGGGAGACCCGGCTCGTATCATGTGAGGAGTTCAGACGCTCTAAATGTACACACACACACACACACACACACACACACACACACACACACACACGCTTGCACTCCACTCACTCTCACACACTCACTCACTCACTTACCCTCTCACTCACTAACCAAATGCAGCAGTAAAAAAAAAAAATATATATAATATATTTTGAAGGTCACTCTCAGATCAGAGACCGAACCGTATTAATTGTAATGTCTTTCAAAGGCAATAAAAAGTAGAATGAAATGATAAGTAGTGTTTTCAAGTAATTGTGATATATTTCATCAGCGGTCCGGCATGCCAGGTGTATGATGGTCTAATTATTTCCTGTGTGTCAGGAGAGAGAAAGCTATACATTTCCATTTTGTGCACTTTTCTTCACTCCCTCTCTCCCTCTCTCTCTCTCTGCCTGAGAAGGCAGGCAGCAGGCCCCCTCTCTCCTCTCTCCCTCCCTCTCTCTCTCTCCTTCTGATCCGCTCCTATTGGATCTGTCCGAGAGGGGCTGCCTGTTGGTAATTGCCCCGGCGACAACTGGAAATGATAGAATAATTGTCAGGAGGGACGTTTTTATAATGGTCCACGGGGTGATTTAAAGTATGCATGAACGGGGCTGCGAGAGAGTCGGGGAAGAACAGTGGCGGCGTTGTCTTGTTTATGATGCGAGCCTCTATAAACACAGTTGGAGTGATGACACAGATAGAAGCCCCTCTCCCCCTGTGACACCCCAGTCTGCTCCTCACCACCACTGCAAACAACACCAACAGCTTTCCTTCTCTGGCCACCAGACACTGTCTCTGACACTACTCCTCACCTTCAGGTAATAAACCAAGCAACTCCAACTGCACCCATCCTTTCTCATCCTCCTCTCCACGCACCTCTCTCTCTCTCCCTCTGCTCTCTGTACCGCTCACCTCTCGCTGTATCAATGGCTATGTTTTATCGGCAGGAAGGCGGGCTGCTCATCCAGTATTTAGCCAGCTGCTGTACTGTGGCTTTGGGTTGTGTTCTGTGTGTGTCTGTGGGCTGTGCATTTATGGGCTGATGGTTAATTGCTCTTGATGAGTGGATGGTTGGGCTGGTGATTAGTGTTTGTCTGTGGACGTGAACATGCTGCTTTTTGGAACTCTTAGCCGTCTTAGTTTTGTGTCAGCTTCTTTGTTTGATGTGTTTGATTTAGGCTGCTGATTAGGATGTGGATGTGGAGTTGAGTGTGTTACTAATGGGCAAATTATTGATCATTAAAATCAAGACGTGAAAGTAATGTTTTTGGATGAGATTTTACTGGTCTAGTGGTGATTAAATAAAAAGGGGTTAACCCCCCCGCCACCGTGGTTCTTTATAAGCTAATAAAGATCAAATATGAATGACTTGCAGATATTTGTTTTACTTGGGTGAATCTTTTATTGGCGTTATTTAGGTAGATACATTTTTTTTTGCCGAGGAAGAATCCCAAACTTTATAGAGCATATCTCAGAAGAGCGTATCCGTACAGAGCAATTCCCTTGAAGAAGGAGAGAGAGGGTCACTAATTATCTTTATCAAAGGCCGGGTGAATCATTTGTTTACTTAAATATTCATGACATGGAGTAAAGCATGGTATTGGGCTATTGTGGGCATATTATTACATTTCATAGGTCTTTCTCTGCTGGAATGCGGATAGGCTTTCCTCTTCATAATTTAATACCCAGATGCATAATGAGCTATGTGATTAGTTCACGTGGAGAATTGGCCCAGCTCCATTTTGAAGGCAGATAATTTACATTGTTCTCCAGAGTCCTGAATATAATAGGTTCTTTAGTGCAATAAAATTAAATGCTACACATTTTATATTTCAGCTTACAAATCCCCCCCTGGCGATTATTCTGTTTTGGAGCTTCTTTCTTTTCTTTCTTTCTTTTCTTTCTTTCTTTCTTTCTTTCTTTCTTTCTTTCTTTTCTTTCTTTCTTTCTTTCTTTCTTTCTTTCTTTCTTTCTTTCTTTCTTTCTTCTCTCTTTCTCTCTTTCTCTCTCTGTGTCTCTCAAAAAACAATGAATTTTAAAAATGAACTAAACCACATGTTTACCTACATCTTTTATTTAGAATGCACCGTGGCCAATTAAACACTGTTCATTAGCAGAACTGTGTATTTGTTTTGAAGTTTAACCATCACTTTGTTATGCTAATTGTGATGTAATTTAATTTGAGTCCCCGTAATGATGATGCCGCTATTATCCACATAAATGATGCAGTTAAGCAGCACCACGCTCATTTGCATGTGCTTGAAGGGGAGAGCTGAAACGAGGCGACTCCGGGTATCACTTTGCTGTAATTTTCCACCTCTGTTCACTCCCACCCTTTGGGTCGTCCCGGGCTGTCGTTTTTCTATTGATGATCAGCACTTTTATCAGATTTTTTTAATGACAAATGAGGATGCCAACTAATTCCTAGAATTGTAGGACGTGGAAATTAAATAATTGAAGTACGAGACTATTAAAAAATGCTAATTATTCCTCAATCGACGTATCAAACATTAAGTGAAGACTCGGTAGAAACGAATTGATTAGTAATTCTTTTTTGTTTTTTGTTTTGGGGGGGGCGGAGAGAGGGGGGGAAAAGTACCTCCTTGAAATCACATTTGCACATCAAAGTGGATCCTTTGTTGGGCGAGGAGTTGAATTTTGTATCTGTTGATATTCCATCATCTATGGTTTGGACATTATGCAGATGGAAGAGTGATTAGCTGGCTGTGTTTAAAATGGAAAGTAGCTTTAGCTGGTACTGTGATGGTGCGGGTAGCTATAGCTGGAAGTATTTTTAAATCAATTCCTAAAATCCTGAGAGGGGCAGGAGTGGTCTCCGTTTGGAGACCTCCAGCTGGGCTGCTTGGTGTGTGACTAAGCCACTGTTTAAAGACTCCCTTTTATCTGTTTTGTCGAGGGTTCGACTCTGGTCATTTTCCTCTGGAAATTTTATTTTTCTCCCGACCAATCTCCCTGTTATGACTAATTGGTTACATAAATCTTGTCTCTGTATGAATGAGAAATGTTGCGGTCTTGTCATAGTGTAATCTTCACCCTTATTTACCAATTCATTAAGATCAATCGATGCAGGACTGGTGAGGAGGAATGGCAACATAAATCAGACCCGGGGGACATAATGGCCCTAATCAGCCAGAAATAACTGGAAACGTCACAATGAGCTATGTCTCTGTATCACTCTGGCTGGATCCCTCGCTCCTCTCTGCAGCTCTGCCCGCTGTCCTCCGTCCCGCTTTGCCGTCATTAGCTCCCTCCGTGCCCCCCTCACCTTCCCTCAGAAGAAGCCGTAAGCACCTCTCTGTTGCTTGCGTCAGTCAGGAAGTCCATCTCATCTCACAGCTTGTTTTATCTCAGGCCCCAGCAGCAAAAGCAGACCATGTCATGACAGATAATTACATCAGAACAATGCAACGAGAGATTAAATGTGCGTTGGGTAAATAGTCCCTGGTAGATCGATGGGTGTACAGGTTTCCAGCCACAGAAGAAAGTTATTTCCTCCCTGCTTCACAACGCCGCTGCTTCCTCTCTGTAGATATGATTGGAGCAGACAATGGGGCCTTCTTTTTATAGGTCAATTACTCATGATTAGGTAGTCTAAGTTAATTAATGAGAATTTCCCAAAATGCAAACGAGGGCCTAGCTTGATGAGCTTTCGTCACTGTCTGCTCGTGGTCGCCCACTTTGGTGACACCTCCTGCTCCTCTCCTCCTCCTCCTCCTCCTCCTCCTCCTCCTCCTCCTCCTCCCTCCTCATCCTCGCAGAAGGAGGTGCTTGATGGGTAAAATGTAAATGATATGGGGAGAGCTTAAGAGGAGGAACGTACGCATTAACCACACATAAAGACTCAGATTCTCCTCCTCCCGACAGTGCTCTGCTACTGGGCCACCAGAGGGCGATCGAGAGAGAAGACAGTCTACATACACAAGACAGGTGTAAATCTCCATTGACCTCCGGAAACCTAAAGACTGTCATTGATTTTTAAAGACCAAGTTGAAATATTTATTTCGCCCGTAACCTTTTATTTATTATCAATTGATTTATATAGAGTGTTTTCATATTTAAGGTGATCTGTAACCAATTGGGTAATTAACTGGAATGGTTATCCACTGTTTTGTATATTTAAACACACTGTATTAACGGAGAATGAAAATGTAAAGTAAGACCCTGTAATATGAATTATTTAAATGTACTTTAGGACATTTAGTACAGTGCAGACTTCCTTGGTTACGTTGGCGCAATACACACACACGCACACACACACACACACACACACACACGCTCTCCCCCTTTATCTCATTCTTTCTGTCTCATCTTCTCAATGTAAATAGAACAGAATTAAGTTCTGAACATTCTCTCCACAGACATGAATGAAGGAATTACTATTTATTGTCAGCTAAAATGATGAATTGAAATATGACTGAGGTTTTCTGAACATGGTCTCATTGTGCTGCCGATAATGACGTTTGATACCGTTTCGGAGCATAATGTTAATCCCAAAAAAAGCAAAGTCTATTATTCATTCATATTCATCCCTTTTTTCATTTTTCCCAACCCCTGATTTTGTAAATATGATTTCTCCCCCTAAAGCAATCTCCTCTTCTCGTTCCATTGTGAGTCACTTTGAAATTCCTTTATCTGAAGGAGAAACCATTACCATTATACACAGGTTTTAGAAATAGTCCCATTAATGCTCTTTATGGTGTCCCTTCAGTGCCAAAAAGGAAGCTTTTATTTTCTGAAGCAGCTAGGTCTGCTCTCGATTGCCTATACTTAATGTCAGTAGTGTAGCTGTGTTTGAACAGAGCTTTAGCAGTGGCTGATCCTGTCTGACTGCTTAGGGGCTCCGGTAGTGGTTGCAATGAAACCACGGTGACTTCCTTGGGCTGCGAGGAGCGAGTGCTTCGCTAGCGAATTACATCTTCAAGTACAAAAAGCATCCTGATCATATTTTAAGGTTTATGTAAGCAACGAGCTGAGCGGTAACATTCAAACGTAATAAAAACAATATATATATTTTTTTTTAGATTGTTATTTCAATTGAGGGTTGGTGTTATCATTTTCTAAGTAGTGTTTTAAGTGGTTGATATCTGGCATGTTGATTTATTAAGCGTCTTAAGTGTTAAATATTTGAGCATAGCCTTTATTTTGAATGCCTTGTGACTTATGGCAATGGTTAATTAATTTCAATGGAGCACAGAATTTTTTGATTATTTTAAATGCTATCCATATCTTGACTTGATCTGAACTGATGGAGCCAACAGACGGTGAAATGTAATTTTTTTATTATTTTTCCAGTGAATGTAAGAATTCCAACTACCTGAACTGTGAACTGATAATGAATAGACTTCTTGGATCACAGAGTTAGTGGTCACGTTTGTTTTCTAAAAATAGTCATCAAGCTCCTTTAGACTGGAGTGCTGTTTCGTATACAGTATCATGCAGTCACAATGAGAATGGATCAGTGTTTCTGACTGCAGAAAGACACTGCAGAGTGGAATCCTGTGAGTACAATATATGGACCAAATCTCAAATGACAACCCTATTCCCTATAGTGCACTATATAGGTAACATGATTTCACATGAGATGCAGCCTATGTGACACCCTGTCACCTCAGTTCAGTTTTGGGACAGATAGAGACCTTTATGTGTCACACAGGGGGGACAGTACAACAGTACATCTAGATAGATGGGCCAGTGTTGTGTGTTTTTGTACATGACGAAGAGGGAGACATGTTAGTTAATGAGGAAACATTAGAGGCTGTTAGAGCAAGGTAAATGTGCGTGTGCGTGTGCGTGTGTGTGCGTGGGCGTGCGTGTGTGTGTGTGTGAATTGTCTCTATCCTCCCACATCAATAGTATCCACCTCTCCAAATTCACAATCTCAGTCCTGAATGCCGTTGTCTGGATTCAGTCTGGGATTCTTCACCCGATGGAACAGACAGATCTGCACAGCGTACGATTTAAGAGCAAACATTTACTCAGCCGGAGAGAGGAATAGCAAGCAAGGTAGCGTTACAGGGAAATTAGACAGCAAGAGAAGTTGTTTTAAAGATTCGCAAATAATGTGTCTCTCTCACCGCATCCGAAATGATTCTCTTTCTATCAGACCCTGTAATAGGAACGTTGAAGTCATCCGTTGTTCTTTGACCGTAGACAGATAAAATAAAGAGTTCCGTTTTCTCTCACTAT
>CM042420.1:5547136-5597136 GCA_023634145.1 Thymallus thymallus
TAGAGCGGTGCCTAATTGTTTTTTAAGAGCTCTGCTACTCTCTCTGCTGGAGCACAGCGCACAGAGCCGAGGGCTAAAGGCTGCTCTGCTACACTCGCACTCCTAATCCTGTTCAGCCTGTTCCGTACAGAGACGGAGCCCGCAGAGAAAGGCACTGAGCTGTGCTAGAATAAAGCCAGGCACACATACCTCTCTCCCAGGGTGTCCAAAAAACGCTCCCTTTTAGCTGCGTTTCTCCCTCAGTCGGTTAGTTAGTTCCCCTCGACACGCCGCGAGGCAGGGATGCAGGGATGTGCCGGCGAGAGCTGAGGCAGCTCGCCCGCGTGTGTGCGTGCGTGCGTGCGAGAGAGAGAGAGAGAGAAGGAGAGATCCTGCAAGTAGCAGATGTGCATTGAGAGCGAGCCGTGTGAGAGAGAGTCGCCTGGCAAGCATGCAGACGAGGCATGAGGGGAGACCCGGCTCGTATCATGTGAGGAGTCAGACGCTCTAAATGCACACACACACACACACACACACACACACGCTGCACTCACTCACTCTCACACACTCACTCACTCACTTACCCTCTCACTCACTAACCAAAAGCAGCAGTAAAAAAAAAAAAATATATATATATATTTTGAAGGTCACTCTCAGATCAGAGACCGAACCGTATTAATTGTAATGTCTTTCAAAGGCAATAAAAAGTAGAATGAAATGATAAGTAGTGTTTTCAAGTAATTGTGATATATTTCAGCGGTCGGCATGCCAGGTGTATGATGGTCTAATTATTTCCTGTGTGTCAGGAGAGAGAAAGCTATACATTTCCATTTTGTGCACTTTTTTTCACTCCCTCTCTCCTCTCTCTCTCTGCCTGAGAAGGCAGGCAGCAGCCCCTCTCTCCCTCTCTCCCTCTCTCTCTCTCCTTCTGATCCGCTCCTATTGGATCTGTCCGAGAGGGGCTGCCTGTTGGTAATTGCCCGGTGACAACTGGAAATGATAGAATAATTGTCAGGAGGGACGTTTTTTAATGGTCCACGGGGTGATTTAAGTATGCATGAACGGGGCTGCGAGAGAGTCAGGGAAGAACAGTGGCGGCGTTGTCTTGTTTATGATGCGAGCCTCTATAAACACAGTTGGAGTGATGACACAGATAGAAGCCCCTCTCCCCCTGTGACACCCCAGTCTGCTCCTCACCACTGCAAACAACACCAACAGCTTTCCTTCTCTGGCCACCAGACACTGTCTCTGACACTACTCCTCACCTTCAGGTAATAAACCAAGCAACTCCAACTGCACCCATCCTTTCTCATCCTCCTCTCCACGCACCTCTCTCTCTCTCTCTCTGCTCTCTGTACCCGCTCACCTCTCGCTGTATCAATGGCTATGTTTTATCGGCAGGAAGGCGGGCTGCTCATCCAGTATTTAGCCAGCTGCTGTACTGTGGCTTTGGGTTGTGTTCTGTGTGTGTCTGTGGGCTGTGCATTTATGGGCTGATGGTTAATTGCTCTTGATGAGTGGATGGTTGGGCTGGTGATTAGTGTTTGTCTGTGGACGTGAACATGCTGCTTTTTGGAACTCTTAGCCGTCTTAGTTTTGTGTCAGCTTCTTTGTTTGATGTGTTTGATTTAGGCTGCTGATTAGGATGTGGATGTGGAGTTTAGTGTGTTACTAATGGGCAAATTATTGATCTTGAGGTGAAAGTAATGTTTTTGGATGAGATTTTACTGGTCTAGTGGTGATTAAATAAAAAGGGGTTACCCCCCCGCCACCGTGGTTCTTTATAAGCTAATAAAGATCAAATATGAATGACTTGCAGATATTTGTTTTACTTGGGTGAATCTTTTATTTGGCGTTATTTAGGTAGATACATTTTTTTTGTCGAGGAAGAATCCCTAACTTTATAGAGCATATCTCAGAAGAGCTTATCCGTACAGAGCAATTCCCTTGAAGAAGGAGAGAGAGGGTCACACTAATTATCTTTATCAAAGGCGGGTGAATCATTTGTTTACTTAAATATTCATGACATGGAGTAAAGCATGGTATTGGGCTATTGTGGGCATATTATTAACATTTCATAGGTCTTTCTGCTGGAATGCGGATAGGCTTTCCTCTTCATAATTTAATACCCAGATGCATAATGAGCTATGTGATTAGTTCACGTGGAGAATTGGCCCAGCTCCATTTTGAAGGCAGATAATTTACATTGTTCTCCAGAGTCCTGAATATAATAGGTTCTTTAGTGCAATAAAATTAAATGCTACACATTTTATATTTCAGCTTGACAAATCCCCCTGGCGATATTCTGTTTTGGAGCTTCTTTCTTTCTTTCTTTCTTTCTTTCTTTCTTTCTTTCTTTCTTTCTTTCTTTCTTTCTTTCTTTCTTTCTTTCTTTCTTTCTTTCTTTCTTTCTTTCTTTCTTTCTTTCTTTCTTTCTTTCTCTCTTTCTCTCTTTCTCTCTTTCTCTCTCTCTTTCTCTCTTTCTCTCTTTCTCTCTCTGTGTCTCTCAAAAACAATGAATTTTAAAATTAACTAAACACATGTTTACCTACATCTTTTATTTAGAATGCACCGTGGCCAATTAACACTGTTCATTAGCAGAACTGTGTATTTGTTTTGAAAGTTTAACCAATCACTTTGTTATGCTAATTGTGATGTAATTTAATTTGAGTCCCCGTAATGATGATGCCGCTATTATCCACATAAATGATGCAGTTAAGCAGCACCACGCTCATTTGCATGTGCTTGAAGGGGAGAGCTGAAACGAGGCGGCCCCGGTATCACTTTGCTGTAATTTTCCACCTCTGTTCACTCCCACCCTTTGGGTCGTCCCGGGCTGTCGTTTTTCTATTGATGATCAGCACTTTTATCAGATTTTTTTAATGACAAATGAGGATGCCAACTAATTCCTAGAATTGTAGGACGTGGAAATTAAATAATTGAAGTACGAGACTATTAAAAAATGCTAATTATTCCTCAATCGACGTATCAAACATTAAGTGAAGACTCGGTAGAAACGATTGATTAGTAATTCTTTTTTGTTTTTGTTTTGGGGGGGGCGGAGAGAGGGGGGAAAAGTACCTCCTTGAAATCACATTTGCACATCAAAGTGGATCCTTTGTTGGGCGAGAGTTGAATTTTCTATCTGTTGATTCCATCATCTATGGTTTGGACATTATGCAGATGGAGTGATTAGCTGGCTGTGTTTAAAATGGAAAGTAGCTTTAGCTGGTACTGTGATGGGGCGGGTAGCTATAGCTGGAAGTATTTTTAAATCAATTCCTAAAATCCTGAGAGGGGCAGGAGTGGTCTCCGTTTGGAGACCTCCAGCTGGCTGCTTGGTGTGTGACTAAGCCACTGTTTAAAGACTCCCTTTTATCTGTTTTGTCGAGGGTTCGACTCTGGTCATTTTCTTCTGGAAATTTTTATTTTTCTCCCGACCAATCTCCCCTGTTATGGACCTAATTGGTTACATAAATCTTGTCTCTGTATGAATGAGAAATGTTGCGGTCTTGTCAAGTGTAATCTTCACCCTTATGTACCAATTCATTAAGATCAATCGATGCAGGACTGGTGAGGAGGAATGGCAACATAAATCAGACCCGGGGACATAATGGCCCTAATCAGCCAGAAATAACTGGAAACGTCACAATGAGCTATGTCTCTGTATCACTCTGGCTGGATCCCTCGCTCCTCTCTGCAGCTCTGCCCGCTGTCCCTCCGTCCGCTTTGCCGTCATTAGCTCCTCCGTGCCCCCCTCACCTTCCCTCAGAAGAAGCCGTAAGCACCTCTCTGTTGCTTGCGTCAGTCAGGAAGTCCATCTCATCTCACAGCTTGTTTTATCTCAGGCCCCAGCAGCAAAAGCAGACCATGTCATGACAGATAATTACATCAGAACAATGCAACGAGAGATTAAATGTGCGTTGGGTAAATAGTCCCTGGTAGATCGATGGGTGTACAGGTTTCCAGCCACAGAAGAAAGTTATTTCCTCCCTGCTTCACAACGCCGCTGCTTCCTCTCTGTAGATATGATTGGAGCAGACAATGGGGCCTTCTTTTTTATAGGTCAATTACTCATGATTAGGTAGTCTAAGTTAATTAATGAGAATTTCCCAAAATGCAAACGAGGGCCTAGCTTGATGAGCTTTCGTCACTGTCTGCTCGTGGTCGCCCACTTTGGTGACACCTCCTGCTCCTCCTCCTCCTCCTCCTCCTCCTCCTCCTCCTCGCAGAAGGAGGTGCTTGATGGGTAAAATGTAAATGATATGGGGAGAGCTTAAGAGGAGGAACGTACGCATTAACCACACATAAAGACTCAGATTCTCCTCCTCCCGACAGTGCTCTGCTACTGGGCCACCAGAGGGCGATCGAGAGAGAAGACAGTCTACATACACAAGACAGGTGTAAATCTCCATTGACCTCCGGAAACCTAAAGACTGTCATTGATTTTTAAAGACCAAGTTGAATATTTATTTCCCCTGAACCTTTTATTTATTATCAATTGATTTATATAGAGTGTTTTCACATTTAAGGTGATCTGTAACCAATTGGATAATTAACTGGAATGGTTATCCACTGTTTTGTATATTTAAACACACTGTATTAACGGAGAATGAAAATGTAAAGTAAGACCCTGTAATATGAATTATTTAAATGTACTTTAGGACATTTAGTACAGTGCAGACTTCCTTGGTTACGTTGGCGCAATACACACACACGCACACGCACACACACACACACACACACACGCTCTCCCCTTTATCTCATTCTTTCTGTCTCATCTTCTCAATGTAAATAGAACAGAATTAAGTTCTGAACATTCTCTCCACAGAATGACTAGGAATTACTATTTATTGTCAGCTAAAATGATGAATTGAAATATGACTGAGGTTTTCTGAACATGGTCTCATTGTGCTGCCGATAATGACGTTTGATACCGTTTCGGAGCATAATGTTAATCCCAAAAAAGCAAAGTCTATTATTCATTCATATTCATCCCTTTTTCATTTTTCCCAACCCCTGATTTTGTAAATATGATTTCTCCCCCTAAAGCAATCTCCTCTTCTCGTTCCATTGTGAGTCACTTTGAAATTCCTTTATCTGAAGGAGAAACCATTACCATTATACACAGGTTTTAGAAATAGTCATTAATGCTCTTTATGGTGTCCCTTCAGTGCCAAAAAGGAAGCTTTTATTTTCTGAAGCAGCTAGGTCTGCTCTCGATTGCCTATACTTAATGTTCAGTAGTGTAGCTGTGTTGAACAGAGCTTTAGCAGTGGCTGATCCTGTCTGACTGCTTAGGGCTCCGGTAGTGGTTGCAATGAAACCACGGTGACTTCCTTGGGCTGCGAGGAGCGAGTGCTTCGCTAGCGAATTACATCTCAAGTACAAATAAGCATCCTGATCATATTTTTAAGGTTTATGTAAGCAACGAGCTGAGCGGTAACATTCAAACGTAATAAAAACAATATATATTTTTTTTTTTTAGATTGTTATTTCAATTGAGGGTTGGTGTTATCATTTTCTAAGTAGTGTTTTAAGTGGTTGATATCTGGCATGTTGATTTATTAAGCAGTCTTAAGTGTTAAATATTTGAGCATAGCCTTTATTTTGAATGCCTTGTGACTTATGGCAATGGTTAATTAATTTCAATGGAGCACAGAATTTTTGATTATTTTAAATGCTATCCATATCTTGACTTGATCTGAACTGATGGAGCCAACAGACGGTGAAATGTAATTTTGTATTATTTTTCCAGTGAATGTAAGAATTCCAACTACCTGAACTGTGAACTGATAATGAATAGACTTCTTGGATCACAGAGTTAGTGGTCACGTTTGTTTTCTAAAAAATAGTCATCAAGCTCCTTTAGACTGGAGTGCTGTTTCGTATACAGTATCATGCAGTCACAATGAGAATGGATCAGTGTTTCTGACTGCAGAAAGACACTGCAGAGTGGAATCCTGTGAGTACAATATATGGACAAATCTCAAATGACACCCTATTCCCTAATAGTGCACTATATAGGTAACATGATTTCACATGAGATGCAGCCTATGTGACACCCTGTCACCTCAGTTCAGTTTTGGGACAGATAGAGACCTTTATGTGTCACACAGGGGGACAGTACAACAGTACATCTAGATAGATGGCCAGTGTTGTGTGTTTTGTACATGACGAAGAGGGAGACATGTTAGTTAATGAGGAAACATTAGAGGCTGTTAGAGCAAGGTAAATGTGTGTGTGCGTGTGCGTGTGTGTGCGTGCGTGCGTGTGTGTGTGTGTGAATTGTCTCTATCCTCCCACATCAATAGTATCACCTCTCCAAATTCACAATCTCAGTCCTGAATGCGTTGTCTGGATTCAGTCTGGGATTCTTCACCCGATGGAACAGACAGATCTGCACAGCGTACGATTTAAGAGCAAACATTTACTCAGCCGGAGAGAGGAATAGCAAGCAAGGTAGCGTTACAGGGAAATTAGACAGCAAGAGAAGTTGTTTTAAAGATTCGCAAATAATGTGTCTCTCTCACCGCATCCGAAATGATTCTCTTTCTATCAGACCCTGTAATAGGAACGTTGAAGTCATCCGTGTTCTTTGACCGTAGACAGATAAAATAAAGAGTTCCGTTTTCTCTCACTATCTTCCCTTAAACACTTTTGTATGACTATTATTTTCCCTCCCTAGCTATACACGTATAGTATTACCAGTGGATTGAGGTGGCGATAACAGTCTGTATAACTGATTCATATAATATGTGGTCCGGCACTCCTCATTGGAAAATGATGGCTGGAAGAAATGGACGTCAAATAGCTGGCGTGTTAAAACGCAGGACACTACCAATTTAAGGGATGTCAAACACACAGGCAAGGCAGACATCCCCAAGCCTTATTCACTCACTCATGCACTGCTAAACTCCTCCATAGCCCATAGACTCTGGATAAGGCTAGTCCAGTAAATATTGTTACTCCGGGTGGAGGGCTGGATGCTTCCGGCCCAGTTGATTCTAGGACAGGCTGATCCCAGGTCAGACTGGTTGGTACCCCCGAGGGGTATAGAACATGGGGAGGAGACCTGCGATGGACATACACACACATACACACACGTACGCCCAATGCACACGCACCCACACACACATGACACACACGCGATACACACTTACCCTCTGGTGCCGTGCGCTGTCACTATCCATCTCTCTCAACGTGTACAGTGAGCCCTGACACTCCGGCAGTCACCCGGTCACCGCCACAGTCAGATCCTCTCTCTGTGGTCTGCAGCCAGGGTGGATCTAATTGACATTCTAATTGGCAGATTTGAATGCTGCCTTTAGATGGCTAATTAATTTATCTCACCGCTGTCATTAAGGTTAAAGCACCATCTGATCTCTCGGAATATGATTAGCATATTTCTGCATTATCATTATTTTCACTTTGACACGCACAGATTTTTTGTGGAGGAGGGAGAAATTATACCATTGTCATGATTAAGATGGATATTGTATTAATATTTAGCATTTCCTTGATTTTAATGACAATAGGATTCTCCTTTGTTTCTTGTTTCAGCTAAATGTGATTGCTGAGAGAGGTTTCACTGTCTCTTAACCATATTTCTCATTCCAGTTCTGTTTATTTTATGATTTATTCATAATTTACATATAGTAAATTGAACCTTTCTCGTGGGTTAATAAAAATCGAACGGGTTTTAATTTCAAAATCTCAAATTTTAAGTTGAGTTAGGTAATGCTTCTCATTGTATTAACATGTCATTAAAAGATCCTTATTTTTCCCTCATGTATCTTCAAGTTTTCCTCACATTCATCACTCTTCCCCAAAAAATCTCCATTAGAATGTTCATAAAATCCTACTAAAGGCAACCAGGCGGTCTTTCTCTGAATATTTTAAACATTGGGCATGTAAAATGTATGCTAATTTGAATACTTATTAGCCGCCTGATCTCGGCTGCTGCTTTGTGTTTCTTGGGCTGAGATTCATCACTGGTTTGGGTGTCACACATTGTGCCAGCTTTACCCTCTCACTATGTCCTTCTCCCCCTTTCTCTCTCTCTCTCTCTCTCTCTCTCTCTCTCTCTCTCTCTCTCTCTCTCTCTCTCTCTCCTCTCTCTCTCTCTCTCTCTCTCTCTCTCTCTCTCTCTCTCTCTCTCTCTCTCTCTCTCTCTCTCTCTCTCTCTCTCTCTCTCCTCTCTCTCCTCTCTCTCTCTCCTCTCTCTGCTCTCTCTCTTTCAACTCTCTCTGCCTCTCTCTTGCTCTCTCTTCTGTCTCTCCTCTCTCTCTCTCTGCCCCCCTCCATGCTCTCTCATTTCTGTCTCTCTCTCTGTCTCTGCCCCCCCCCCCCCCCCCCCCCTCCCTCTCTCCCTCTATTTCTCTCTCACCACTAATGTGGCTGTGCCCTGTTTTAACAGGGAGCGTTTGTTCATAAGCACGTCTTGTTCACTGCTTATTTACTGTGGTCGGAGCAGCTGTCACCCTGCTCTGTGTAACTCCCGTATCCTGTTTATTCTGCACCCTGGACATCCTTTAAAGACTGTCTGCTGGTAGCTGGCTTTGTGGCTGGGTCTGCCCCTCATCACGCAGTCACACAGCCTGGCCCAGTCTTTCTAATGGCATTTACTGATGTGAGAAAGCGGTTATGTTAGAAGCAGAATCTGTTTTGCTACCTGAACTGGGAATTGATAATGAATTGACGTCAGAGTTGGTGGTCACGTTTGTTTTCTGAAATAGTCATCAGGCTCTTGAAGACTAGAGTTCTGCGATTTCATATACAGTGAGCTCCAAAGGTATTGGGACAGTGACTATTTTTTTTGTTTGTTTTGGCTCTTTGAAATGATACAATGAAACACAAATATCATACCCCCCAGATGCACAAATATGATACCCCCTCCAAAAATGCTAACTTCCCCCGTTATTGTAATGGTGAGAGGTTAGCATTTTTCTAGGGGGTATCATATTTGCGCGTCTGTAAGGTTCTCACTCATCATTATTCACGATTCATTCAGGACTATCCGTAATCATGTTATCGTCCACATTAATGTAGAAGTGTTCAGAAACATATTCTAATCGTATTTACAGTAAAAGTGACTCCAAAATGACCCAATACATTATTCACCATTAATGTCTATTGAGCACAAAATAATCTGAAACATCCAAACCAAAATATATCCAACACGTTTGTAAGAGTCACAAGCTTGATGTGGTTTCATCGCATGATTGGAATTTGGGACCAAATACTATACTTTTGACTATATTAATACACATATATGTTAATTTGTCCCAATACTTTTGGTCCCCTAAAATGGGGGGGACTATGTACAAAAAGTTATACAATTTCTAAACAGTTAATGAGCACGTATGTTTGTGCACGTGTATGTATGTATGTATGTATGTATGTATGTATGTATGTATGTATGTATGTATGTATGTATGTATGTATGTATGTATGTATGTATGTATGTATGTATGTATGTATGTATGTATGTATGTATGTATGTATGTACAATTGGTGTATTTTATCCCAGAAAGGGAGGATGGCAGTACTGTACCGCCACAGATATAAACAGGGATATTATTTGAATATGAATAACCATACATAACAATTTGAAATATCATTATCAGTATACAGACTACATTAATGACATAGTCATTATATTTTATTGAAGCGAAACTGAAATATGAATCCCCAAAAATTATACATCTGAATTGAATTATTAGGTACTACCTTAATTAATATGCTAATTAAGGAGAGGCTGTCCAATGGAGAGGGCGGCAGGTAGCCTAGCGGTTAGAGCGTTGGCCCATTAACCGAAAGGTCGCTGGTTCAAATACCCGAGCCGACAATGTGAAAAAACCTGTCGATGTTTTCTTGAGCAAGGCACTTAACTCTAATTTGCTCCAGGGGCTGACCCTGTAGGTAGGCCGTCATTGTAAATAAGAATTTGTTCTTAACTGACTTGCCTAGTTAAATAAATAAAAAAAGAGTTGTATTTGAGATACAGAACACACTGTCTACTTCTTTCATTTATTGTGAGGATCTCCACTGATCCTTTGCAGGACTCCTCATTGCTCCATCCAAGGTACAAAGCATTTATGCAGGGAAAATGATAAAACATTTATTACAGGAGAGGTAATATGCATAATTGATGCTGTTTTTAGCACATTCATTAGTGATATTTGTCTCAGCGTTTCATATCTAGTAGATGCCGGTGAAATTAATTCAATATCTTACATTTACTTGCCCATGTTAAAATTGGAGGCTTAATTCTTTGTCTCGTCGTCTCTCACTGTATGGTTTGATTGCAGCTCACGGACCAGTTTAATTGTGTCCCGTGGAGAACAGCAGTAAATGTTTTAAATGTCACCAAAAATAAATGAATATTTGAGGTTTGATTAAAAAAGAAAGACAAAAAATAATAATCTAGCCAATGTGTGACATATGAGCTTTTTCTCTATGGAAGCCTCGGAGGCACATTTTATTTAGCCACAGCTAAGGCAGAAGAAGCCATTTATACCATTTATCGCCGGGTGATACCATGTGATTTGGACCCCCTCACTACCTCCTCCTCCTGTACCACATTTTAATTTAGAATGATTAGCTGTGCGTCGTTAAACAACTTTGTTCAGATGAGACTCGCTCTAAAATCCTGACAGAATCAAGACAGGGAATAGTTTAGGAAGGTCTGTGTGTCTAGACAGGGTTAGAATATATCAAGGAGTGAGTAAGCATGTCAAAAACATATGTGTTACGTATGTGTTAACATACCTGACTATTTGTATATATTTTTATGCTTCCCTTAGAAAAAGTATTTCTATAAAAAAACGTAATAATACAATCATAAATTAAGTGTCCCATACACACGTGTGCGTAGGGCAGCAGAGACCCTATTTGTGCCTAAATTCTAGTGATTAAAACACTCACCATGTTTAGACTCTACCCCTCCTTTACAAAAAGACTGAGAGGACGGATCTCTTTGTATCGCTTAATTTACACAACGAATGCATAATTCCTCCTGCATCACCCCTCCCCCTCCTTAAATGCTTTAATTTGCAGAGGGACCAGCGTTGAAAATAATGGAAGTTAAAAAAATAAAAAATATAAAAAATAAATTAAAAAAGGGTTTTAACAAGAGCCTTGACTGGTGCCTCTTAATCACTTCTAGGTTTAAAGTCATGATGCAGGAGTCGGCCACAGAGACAATAAGCAACAGTTCGATGATTCAAAATGGAATGAGCAGCCTATGCAGCCAATTAGATGCTGGCAGTAGAGATGGAAGATCAAGCGGTGACACGAGCAGCGAAGTAAGCACAGTCGAGCTGCTGTATCCCCAACAACAGCAGGTAAGCTGTGTTTCTCCTGCACATCACAACGCTCTACTGCTAGCACATGGCTTGTTCTGATAGGACAGGCACTATTTTTAGTCAATTATACTGTGTATTTAGTATAGTATTAAGGTTGTGTTTTTATATTATAGATTTTTTTTTTTGGTGTGTTTGGCACTTTTTTTATTGATAGTTGTTTATTGTGTGGTTGGGCATTAATGTGTTTGATTTTGTCATATTGCTTTTGAGGTCTAGTTGTCTAGAGGTTGTGTAGTGTAGTTGTTGCTGGTGTTTTAGTGTGTTTTCTGCTGTTTTTATTGATATTTGTGTGTGTGTGTGTGTGTGTGTGTGTGTGTGTGTGTGCTGTGTTGAGAGCACACTTCAGCTGAGGCCATGTGAGTGTGTGTGTGTGTGTGAGAGAGGGAGCGACGTATGGAGCCGGCTGGCTCTGCCGTTGTGTGTGTGTGCCGTGGCTCAGCTGTAGCCACCAGAGGGCCTCCTAACTCGGTCCTATAGCCGTCCACTCTACTCTGCCACAGCCCCGGGAGTCAAACCTTTGACCGGGACACACTTCTTTAAACCAACCGATCTGCATGCTCTCTGTTCTCTCATCTGAATTCATACATTTTTTTGTGTAAATGTAGGTGCATTTTTATTAAATTTTTTGTTGATGGTGTTGATTTTATTGATTGCTGTGTGATATTTAAATGTGACTGGGGCTGTTGTGTGGGAGCTGTGAGAGTCCAGCACTGTTGGGGAGAGCAGTCAAGTGCTCGTGTCTTTTCACGGTGAATGATGGCTTTGACAGTTTTGCCAAAAGAGCAGCGGTAGAGGCCGGGCTGTGCTTAGGGGGGCCAACGCCGCGGGTTTGGAACAATGCGTGTAGCTTCTGTGTTTGTAACCCTGTGAGTGTGTGTTGTCTACTTGTAACTGTGGGGGGGGGGGGGGGGGGGGGGGGGGTTTGCTGTCAGGATGTTTCAATATTTTTTACGTGTATGTGTGAGTTTGTGTCCATGTTAGTGTGCGTGTACGCACATGCTGGTGGAGGCAGCTGAAGCCCTGTGGTTAAGTCGTGCCGGTGTGTGTGTGTGTGTGTGTGTGTGTCGGATGGGGGGTGGGGGGTGGGAGTGCAGCCAGTGTAGCAGAATGAAGCATGTCCCGCAGTCCTCCCCCAGCCCCCCTACACCCAGCCTAACCCCCTGCCCCAGCTCCGCACCACCCCTGATGCTCCAGCTGGTGATTACAACAGCATCACGACACCATCACCTCACCTCCTATTCATCATCACACTGCCTGTCTCTCTCCCTGCAGACGGCTGATTGGGGTCAGTTCTCTTCTTCTCTCATTATTCTTTTATGTTTTTACCTGTGCTACTGTGGAGGACTGCAGATAGATAGTCACTCTATATCTCTCCATAGGCCTATATCGTACTACAGGCCCCTGTGTGCCCAGGACTGGAAATCTATCCGCTCTGATTCGCTAGTGTCGGAAGGGGAGTGGAGTAGAGGTGCTGGGATACATTTATTAAAATATATACTATTATTTATTCTCAAATATATTATTATTATATCATAATTATGTATTATGTTATTATTTCACAACAATGATTTTCTTCTAACCCTGAAATCATGCTCACCTAAGGCACATGAGAACAGATCTTATAACTTCAGTCAGAAACTAATTTACTGACAAAGGAAGTCGAAGCCATGAAAGATAGCCACGGAGGGAAAGAGCAATGTAAGCATAAAGTATCTAGTTAAGTCGTTGAGACGGACACATTGTGAAGGGAAATGTGGAGGGATTTGACAATCTTCTCCCCCTGTAAAGAGCAGCTTTATTTCTGTGGCGAGACAGACACATTGAAATGAGTGGTCCAGCTAACAGGTCTCCCGAGGCTTTTTAAACAGAGTCCCTGTGCTGTTAACTTCACACACTTCCTGCTCACATCGCTCTCCCTCTGGTCTGGTCTGTCTGTATGGAGAGGATTACCTCTACCTTGGTTAGCATTGTTTACGAGTGGTTAGTGGATTTCTAAAGAGGGTTGTGTTTTGTGTGTGTGTGTGTGTGTGTGTGTGTGTGTGTGTGTGTGTGTGTGTGTGTGTGTGTGTGTGTGTGTGTGTGTGTGTGTGTGTGTGTGTGTGTGTGTGTGTGTGTGTGTTTTAATGTGATTTAGGTATGTGCTGATTTCGTATATACAACATGGGTTGTACTATACTGTATATACATTAACACGCTTATCTAAGTGTATTCCAGCACGTTGAAGAGAGCGTGGGTTTAATTCTCTGACATACTGTATTTGGAATGACATTGAGTGTTCCAGTGGGTATAAAGGGAGCTGATAGGATCTCCACTCTCATCATGGTGCTAGAGAGGATCATTAATAAGCACTGATGAGTTCTCCACTGTCCCTTTGGGTTCAGCTGTTCCACAGTCATCGCAACACACCACCTACAGCTATAATTAGACGCCATTTTAGCATTTTCTCTTTTTTGTGTTGATTTCCTTGAAGGACGCACATCAGCACGTATATACGAGAAAAGAAATCTGATTTACATGTCATTTAAAAAAAAATGCTTGCCATTTGCATTAATATGAAGGGATTAAAAACATTTCACTTAACAGGTGGATCGCTAAGGTCAAAGTCATTGCCACGTACTAGGCATTTCTGAATAATAAATACGTCCATGTCACAATTGAATTTCAAGCACACATTATGTCATCCCCTCATCACCATATTCCCAAGGTCTCCCCTAAATAGGCCTAATTTGATTTTAGATTGTAGATTAGATGTCCTGTGTATCTGATTGCAATTTGCCAGTTAGGCCCAATGTTACGTACAGCCTAATTACTATTCAAAACCATGATGATAAAAGCCCTCAGAAATGTTGCTCTCGTGTTTTTTATTTTAATTAAATCAATCTATAAGGCTGCGGTCATACAGATGTATTAATATGTGATAAAAATTTGTATACATGGTGCTCTGCATTGATCTGCTGGATCCATACCATAATGTCCTTTAATGGGGCTGTTAGTTGATTACAGTGGCCTATAATCTATATGGACCTCATCAGGAGAATGGATGGCTGTAGCGGAAGGCAAGGAATATTTATTTCGTTCAGATGAACTGTCCTGTAATGTACGGAGGCCAGGACCAGTCACACCATCTCTAGTCCCCATTGCTGTCCCATACCAGTTTATCTGTCACCAGTACCTGGTGCTCTGCCAAGGAAAGGATTCCTCACTTTCTCAGTGGATTTAATGGCTTTCTTTGAAATAAATCAATGTCGTTTGAGCTATTTAAAGTTGTGCATTTCCATATTTGTGAAATGTTTACTTGGCCACTTGTAAAATCAGTTTCCTATAACACAAAACAACACAAGGTGTCTTTCCACATCTGCTTTTCCATCTGCGGTTCCAGTACCACTGTGTTTGTGAACATGTGTATGTGTGTTATATACATTATGGGAATGTCAACACGTTCCTTACTGAGAACAGGGTTTAAACAGCCACTTAATGTGTCTGGCCTCGGCTTGTTGGTTTTCACAAGTAAACACTCTCCATCCTACTGCCACAATACAAATGACGGAGAGGTCCCCCATCAGCACCTAACAAACAGACCGTGTGTTTGTGTGTGTGTGTGTGTGTGTGTGTGTGTGTGTGTGTGTGTGTGTGTGTGTGTGTGTGTGTGTGTGTGTGTGTATCAGGTGTGCAGGGGGCCACTGGGAGTTTTAATTACTGTCAGTCAGGAGGATGCAAGCTTGAGACGCTTGTACACAACAGCTTGCCAGGGCTTCTGTTTTCCTCACAATCCATATTCTGGGTCTTTGCCTATAGGGAAAATAGTGGATTTGGAGGTGGTGGTGTTACATTAAAAAAGTCACTGTGATTTGATGCTGGATGCTGTATCTATCTGCTTCTGCCCCGCATCCATCCTAGTTCCTAAAAAAATAATACAATAAACAATATTCTCCCACCTCAGATGCAAATCTGGGCTTTGCCCTTGAGCATAATTTAAAGGCCTAATCACCCTGGTTCTCTCCCCTCTGGAGCCCGGTGACTCTCATTTGGTTTATCTTTACAGGCCAAGATTGGCCTGACTCGAGTGTGTAAATAACACACCCCACCACCAGTGTAGTCTAAAGACTACACTATCCTTTCAGTCAGGTTATGATAAAGGGTTTCTTCTTGAAATATGAACAGTTTGAAAGGGAAGGCTATTGTATGTAGTCATCGTCCTAAATGGAGATAAGAGTGTCGGCTTGAAAGGCAGAAAGTGACAGGAACCCACAGTTTGTGTCTTACATATTTTTTTTTCTTCTCTCCATCACTGTTTCCACAGTGGAAGGACGGCCCGTGCCTCCCTGCTCCATGCCCCACTTATTTATAGTGCGTATAGCTATACATTTCATTTGTAACATTTCACTACTATCTCTCAGACGGTCCCTTAAGTACTGCTCATACAGCCTGACATATAGGCTTGTCCTTCTCCCCTCTGTGTCGATGACACTCAAGATATAGGTGTGAATGACAGACAGGACGACGTCGCTGCTGTTTGCTCCCCTCCCCAGACAAAACAGGAGTATTATTCTATTCTTTCTAGTCACCCCTCGCTTCTCCTTCTCTTTTCCTGCTTTAAACCTGGAGTGTCCATCTGTGTTTAAGACACATTACATGTGGCTTCGTGGAATTTACAGTGTGGCTCCCACAGTAACTCCATTTCACGTCCCGGTCTCTTGAGACCCACGGAAATGTCAAGCTGCAAGGCTTTGAAAGAGAGACGAGGAGGAGAGAGGAATGGGGATGGAGGATCGAGGGAGAGGAGAGAGAGAGAGATAGAGAGAGAGAGAGAGAGAGAGAGAGAGAAAGGGAGAGGAGTGAAATCTGCTGGAAACAAACACTTATGAGCATTTTATGCTTGAGCAGCTGGGTGCAATTGTGAGGGGAGTGGTGTGTGAGCGGTGTGTGTGTGTGTGTGTGTGTGTGTGTGTGTGTGTGTGTGTGTGTGTGTGTGTGTGTGTGTGTGTGTGTGTGTGTGTGTGTGTGTGTGTGTGTGTGTGTGTTGAGGTTTATCACAGGTGGAACACAGCAGGATAGGGGGAGGAGGGGGGATCTGGCGGCAGGAGAGTGTGTTCACTGTGTCACCAACGGTATCACTGCCCACACACACACATATATGACAAGCTGCCACTCTCTCAGAGAACATGTGGGGATGAGGTCCAGATAATAGCATTATATTTCTGAAGATGCCATATTATTATGTGATTTTATGGTGCTTAGTATTAATAGTATGAGAGTTACATCCAATACAGTAGTAGTACAGCATTCACCTTACTCCATAGTGCTGGAGTGCTGCTAGGCCTGCTGTGGAGGGTTAAAGCCAGTGATTAGAGCCAGGGTTAACCTATCTTTATAAATAAGACCCAGTCAGCCAGTGCAGGTCAGGATCAATGGCCACTTCACAACTCATTTCCTTTTATGCCTCCTAAAACGCCCTGCTCCGCTCCCTACGACCGGGAAATAAATAGTGCTCGATCCATAGTCCTGGATCCGTAAAGCCCCCCCGGCTATTGCTACAGCTCAATGCCCAACAATAATTTATTTGCAGATGGCTTTTTTTCTTCTCTCTAAGAATGCATCTCAGATTTTTAACCCCTTAACAATAATTGTATTGAAACAGGCATTCTGTCGTTGTTTGTTGCCACTCCCCTGTCATTGACTAACAATTGACTAGCAGGTCGTTAATACGGAGTGGCCAGTCGCTGAAGGTGCATACGTAATGCCTTGTTGTACAGTTTGCTGAAGGAAGGAAAGACAAATGTCCTTAAAGATGCAGTTGTAGAGAGTAATGCACTGCTGCTTGACTTACACAAGCGATTCCCCAAAGCAAGGGGCTTAGACGTTTGATAGCCTGCGACACCGCTATCCATTTAACAGAGCTTAAAAATAACACATATGCATATGCCCCACGTCTTAAGCTGACAACCAAGAGGCAGGATTTGCTAGAAGGCAGCTTTGGAGCGTTGTGAATTTAACAAGCATGTCTAGTATTACAGTTTCTCTCTGCTTTAGCCATGAATAGTCACAAATCAGCCTCCGAGACGCCTGCCTTCCAGTTGTTGTTTTTCCTTCCCTCGTGTAACACATTTTAAACGGATCCAAATCTGGTTAAAGGAGATGACTAGAAGTAGGCAGCTCCAGTGTCCACGATCCTTAGACCTTTTTTTCAACCACAACAGTTTCCACAATCCATTGACCAAACACCAGATGTCAGCTAGCATTCTCTGCTTCTTATGCACGAACACTATCAGGTGTTCTGACTCCCAAACAGAATCTTCCTCTTGAATATGTGAATGGTCTGTTCCCCCCCTGAAAGCTGTGGCTGTAAGCCTTCTAGGGAAGGGATGCTCACCATAAAACCCACAGCCTCCCGACCAACGTTGTATACATATGTAGTAGTGGGCTTTTTCTTCTCTCAGCCGGCTGCTCTTCTCCTCTTCAGGGCTTTCTAACAAATGCAGTAAATAAGCCCGGGCCTCACCTCGCCAAATACACAAGAGGCTTTTCAAACAGACATACATGTCACTTAGCTCCGGCTTTACGGTCTGCCTTTCTCACTAGCGGGCTTTCGTTTGAAGCTCCCCTTATTGGTCTAGAGGCCTTAGCTGCAGACGTTCCCGTTCCATTTCCTCTCCTGTCATTCTGGCCCGGACGTCTTCATCACTTCATCAGCCCTTCTGGGTGTCTCCTCTCGTCTGCTCTCACCCCAGTTTAAAGGAGGACATATGGAGGTAAGAGCAGAAGACCTACAGCAAAGGACCCCAGCCTTGCAGACCAGACGGACCCTCTAATGAAGCTGTTCTTTGTTCCGCATCCCCAGCAGCCTGCCAGTCCTCATCAAGGCCCTAACCACTGGTTATTTACCCACACTGGGACAACTTAACTGGGGTTGAATTGATCAGCGATAGCGGTGGAAAGCTGCTTCGTTGTTTCAGCCTGATAAGGGAAGGCTATGAGCATATGCAGAACATGCTTTGTGGTATGCATAGCTGCGCTTCAAGCTCGAGTAGACACTAAGCTGATATTGGGTTTCACGCTTGAGTCTTTGTGCGCGAGGCTCCAATGAAAATGGGAAGATTTGATTGTTTCTGCATATGCATTTATCAGAAGTTTACATGATAAATATACATTAGCTGAGTGACTTGGCCATGCGTGGGATTGTTTCGGTGATATTGCTGCTTTATGCGTTCACTTTCACCTGTTTGGACTTCATCATCCAATTCCCTATGAAAATTATAATCATAATTTGCACAAATATCACATTTTTACCCCAAACGAGTTTCTGTCGTTTGTCAACCATGGGGCTTTTGTCAATGTTGTTAGAGTGCAGAAATATTGCTTCTTTGGTACAAGTTTTTATCATCCACATAATTTCACAGTTGATTTTCTATATTTCAGACTTCAACATTACAGCATGTTTATCACTTTCTGTAGTATTTTTAACTGCGTTACAGGTTCAATAACATCAATGACGTAACAATATATCATCACCTGACCAATGTTGAGGACTCAGACTCTTCCAGTATGAAATCATCCCTCCTTCCTGTGTTTTATTCTCCATGCAGTAGCTCCTTCCTTCACTATAAATGATCTGTCATTTCTTTTTGATGTAGATTCAAGTCAGAGTTTTTTTTTTAATAACCAGTGTAATTGTGCCGGCCTTGTGTGGAGTGCCGTGGAGGGAGTGATCATGCTTTTGGCACATTTATCAAAGCCTAAAAAAAAAAAATGAAAATGCAAAAAGCTTCCCCCGCTTCTCACATGGACAGACTAAGTGAGCGACACAGTGATACATTTTCTTGTTAGAAGAAATTACATCCACTAACTTGAGCTACTTCAGCATGAAATTGAAAAAGAAGCATTTCTTCTGAATTTCCATTCTTGATTCAATGAAAGATGTAGATTAGCCCTTTGGAAAGCGGAGGAAAAGAATGAAACTACAGACGTGTGACTTTTTTCACGCCAGGAGGTTATTCTTATAAGCGTGTTATAGGGATGCCGGTGAAAAAAGGTCTTTGTTTATAGAAGCAAGGGTGTAGTCAGCCAGGTAGTGGTCTGAAACAAAATATATTTCGTCTTGTTTTTTCTACCACTGTGTGTGTGTGTGTGTGTGTGTGTGTGTGTGTGTGTGTGTGTGTGTGTGTGTGTGTGTGTGTGTGTGTGTGTGTGTGTGTGTGTGTGTGTACGTCTTTATCAATGGGGCTTGTGCTCCTCTCATTTCCCACCTTAGCCATGCACAACTCCCCTGTAGTCAGAGCGGTGCGGTGATAGCGCCTCCAGAACCACAGCTCCTCTCCTCCTCTCTCCCTCCCAGCCTTCCTCCACTTGCCAGCCTCCCTCCACCGCAGGCTGGCAGGCAGGCAGGCAGGCAAGACACTGATTGATAGACGCGGCGTGTCAGAGAGGAGAAGATAACTGTATCTATCGCAGCTCACTTAAAGGTCAGACACACAGAGTAATTGGAATATTCACACGACAACTGGATGAGCTAGAGTGGTGGGGATCGTACGTGAAGAGAAGGAGTTGTAGAAAGCGTAACTCTGCAAGCAGGGGAAACAGTCGACGGAGATGCATTGGGCCCTCCACGGCTAGATGTAGCGGCCGTTGACTTCAGTGATCTTTGGTGGAACCGGGCGTTCATTGCGATTGGGCCCCGGAGATCCATCACCCTGGCATCTTGGATGGGCTGGAGGCTCTTCGCATAGAGGCTCATTACAACACAGAACCCAGGTAATCGAACTAAAAACAACCACTTTCTGGTCACCTAGGTGAAGTCTGTGCAGTTTCTATTCCAACCCATGCACTGTGCTAGCTGGACACTCAGCCCAATGGCTCATGGGTTTAGATGCAGTCATTAAGGTTATGCAATTTACAACTTAGGTCAGAGTCGCGTTTAATCGATCCTGGAGGTAACACTCTACCACACAACCTGAGCCCCAGCCAGGGCCAGACGCACTCTATTGACCTGCAGCGTGAGAGCCTCCAAGGGGGTGGCGAGTATCTGGCTAGAGCAAAGCACACTGGAGCTGATTATCTTATCTTAAAGCTCCTTTTCTGTGTAAGTGAAGAGGCAAGGCCTCAGTCTACCTAAGGCCAATGCAAGATGCTCTTGTCATTCATAGACAGTATGTGAAGCAATGATAGGCAATAGGGGTTCATCAATGTGTTTTGGTAATGATAGGTGTTAATGGGTGAGATTAAACACACAATCAAGCTCAAGGATAGTTAGTTAATAAAATATTCAGATATGGGCCCAGGCCTGTTTTTGGTATTGGTGGTAATAATGAGTTGGATGTAGGGAAGCTTCACTCTCATATTTCACGTTTTAATTTCAATAGGATTTTGTTTACAGTCATGACTCAAGGTTTTTGGCAGTGTAGTGTGTGTGTGGGTGTGCGTGCGTGTGCGTGTCTGCGTGCGTGTGCATGCACTTTTGTGTGTGTGTGTGTGTGTGCGTGCATGCGTGTATGTTTATCATTTTTTTGGCATGTGTATTGGTATTGACATTCTGCACAAACACATCATCTTCCGTCGATGCCGTTGAAAGGTTCCCTGCTCTCCTGTGCCGTAGTCAGAAAGCTCGTAGCCTCCGGCCATCCACTTTGGCGTTAGAGCCTCTTAATAACTCCCCGTCAATAAAGACAGACACAAACAGAACACTGATGGTGGAAACAACTTCATTCTGCCTTCCCCCAGCTCTCAGAAACACACACGTTTTAGCTACAATCCATAGATTTTATTTTTCCTCAGGTCGGCCCACTCTAAATGAACTGTAGATGCTTTTAATGCATCATATAATAGTAGGTATTCTTCCAACTCTGTGACGTTCAGCCTTCTGGAACTGGGAAATGGGAATGAATCATAATCACTTGAAGGGGGAATCAAGTGTGTCCCTAGACCTTTAAGAAGACAAACACATATACTACACACACACACACACTAACACATATACTACACACACACACTAACACATATACTACACACACACACTAACACATATACTACACACACACACTAACACATATACTACACACACACACTAACACATATACTACACACACACACACTAACACATATACTACACACACACACTAACACATATACTACACACACACACTAACACATATACTACACACACACACACTAACACATATACTACACACACACACTAACACATATACTACACACACACACACACACTAACACATATACTACACACCCTAACACATATACTACAAACACACACTCACACACTAACACACACTCACACACTAACACATATACTACACACACACACACTAACACATATACTACACACACACTAACACATATACTACAAACACACACTCACACACTAACACACACTAACACATATACTACACACACACACACACTAACACATATACTACACACACACTAACACATATACTACACACAAACACACATACTATTCACACACCCTAACACATATACTACACACACACACTAACACATATACTACACACACACCCTAACACATATACTAAACACACACACACACACCCTAACACATATACTACACACACACCCTAACACATATACTAAACACACACACACACCCTAACACATATACTACACACACACCCTAACACATATACTCTACACACACCCCAACACATATACTGTACACACAACCACACACTCACACATACACTCTCCACACACACACACATACACTCTCCACACACACACACACCTCCCTCAGGTGTACGTGAAAGGCAGTCTCTTCTCTTTTTCATAGTAGATTGTGGGAGCTTTCAGTTGTTCGGCTGTAAAGGACTTCCCTAAGACGACATATAGAAGAGCTGTGATTGGCCCGTGAGTCACCTTATCTAAACCCAGTGATATACTGCAGTTGAAAGTGAAGGCTTTACTAAAGCCACCAGAAGAGAAGCAGGATGAATATAATGTCATACGGGAACAAGCAGGGAGGAGATGCATGGAGACTATGTCAGAGTTGGAGAGACATGGAGTAGTCCTAGATGTCAGAGTTGGAGAGACATGGAGACTATGTCAGAGTTGGAGAGACATGGAGACTATGTCAGAGTTGGAGAGACATGGAGACTATGTCAGAGTTGAAGAGACATGGAGTTGTCCTAGATGTCAGAGTTGGAGAGACATGGAGTAGTCCCAGATGTCAGAGTTGGAGAGACATGGAGTTGTCCTAGATGTCAGAGTTGGAGAGACATGGAGTAGTCCCAGATGTCAGAGTTGGAGAGACATGGAGTTGTCCTAGATGTCAGAGTTGGAGAGACATGGAGTAGTCCTAGATGTCAGAGTTGGAGAGACATGGAGTAGTCCTAGATGTCAGAGTTGGAGAGACATGGAGTTGTCCTAGATGTCAGAGTTGGAGAGACATGGAGTAGTCCCAGATGTCAGAGTTGTAGAGACATGGAGTAGTCCTAGATGTCAGAGTTGGAGAGACATGGAGTAGTCCTAGATGTCAGAGTTGGAGAGACATGGAGTAGTCCTAGAGTGTACAGAGTGGTACAATCTTTAAGATGAATACAACATGAGATTAATAATGTGATAATGGGAATTATTAGGAGTATTAAGAATATAATATATAATTATGAATAATATTATTCTGGTAGTAGTATTGAATATATGCTTTTCCTCGGTGATGTAGTGGTAAACAAAGGTGGGTAAACGTGCGTTTACCCTCCACTGCAACCCTGCTTTTCCTAATATAAAGGTGGTTTGTAGGTGTTTTTATAACTCGCTCCCAGCAGTGTATTTTATGTGGTGTATAAGTTCACCTCACAGATTTCTGGCAAACTGTAAAATATTATGCTCGCTCCATAGACAAAATGTCCTTGTATTTGCACAGAATATCCATGACAGTATCTGCAGGTGGGAAGTGTATGAATGTTTGTGGTTGCAGTGAACGATGGCAGACTCGCTCTGTTTGGTGTGTTATTGCTGGCACCATTTCCCTCTCCACCAGGGTGGATGGATAGAATAGAGCACTCTCTCTCTCTCTCTCTCTCTCTCTCTCTCTCTCTCTCTCTCTCTCTCTCTGGAAAAATAAGTGTGATGTTACACAATGGAGCAGGGTTCCATACCCCCCCTCCCCCCCCCCCCCCCTCCCCTCCCCTATAAGTGCACAGCTTCCTGGGGTAGCAATGTCTGAAATCATCATCCAATTCACTGGGGAGGGATGAGCTCTGTTTACAGTGGCAGAAAGTTAATATAAATTTTCATCAGAAGGGGGAAGTTTACAGATATGATTCTATTTGTCCTTCGTTATTAGCACCTGAGTCTGGGGAAGCATAATTGTCTACAGGCACAGGCCAAATAGATGCAAGGTGAAGACAAACAAGCACACCCCAAAATAATTTCCATTGTTTGTGTTTTACAGTCCCTCGCCCTGGGATTCTTAATCTAGAGAATCAATAAACAAGGAGAGAGAGGGAGGAGGAGGAGGAGGAGGAGGAGAGAAAGAACGGAAGAAATAAGAAAGAAATTGATAGTGAGATTGATGTGGGTAAAATTAGAGGAATTCTTAGAGAGAATCACTGCGAGATAGAGGGGGATAAAGATAGAGAGAGAGAGAGAGAGAGAGAGAAACAGACGAAGAAAGAAAGAGAGAGAGGGGGGGAAACAGACGTAGAAAGAGAGAGAGAGACAGACATAGAAAGAGAGAGAGAGAGAAACAGACATAGAAAGAGAGAGAGAGAGAGAGACAGACATAGAAAGAGAGAGAGAGAGAAACAGATGTAGAAAGAGAGAGAGAGAGAGACAGACATAGAAAGAGAGAGAGAGAGAGACAGACATAGAAAGAGAGAGAGAGAGAAACAGACATAGAGAGAGAGAGAGAAACAGACATAGAGAGAGAGAGAGAAACAGATGTAGAAAGAGAGAGAGAGAGACTTTAGCTTTATTAGCAGTGAGTCGTGGCACCAGACAGAGGGAGCGGAACAGAGCAGAGCAGCACACAGAAGCCCATTGTTCTGCTGGTTAGCTCTCCTCTCCGTCCTGTGGCTGAAGCAGATTCTCCACGGACTGCTCCCTCTCTGCCTCACTCCCTCCACTGCTGCCGACTCTGTTGATTTATTGAGTCATACATAAAAATGCTCATTACTCTCACATCCTCTCCCCCTCCTCTACTGCTCAGTAGTGTGTGTCTGTGTGTCTGTGTGTCTGTGTGTGTGTGTGTGTGTGTGTGTGTGTGTGTGTGTGTCCCTCTCCGCAACAACTGTAGAAAAACACTATCCTCTGATTCCACAACAAGCAGTTTTTTCCCAGTATGAGATAATGGAATGATTTATTTGTGTGAACTCTCTCTCCCCTCCCTCCGATGCTGATTCACCAACTCACTGACTTTTGTTTACCTCTTGTTTGCTGGGCCTGAGTCGAGCTCTCCGCTCCGTGCGTCTGTGCACTCCGACTCTGCTACAATAGTTTTCTGTAACTCCAGTCTAAAGGTGTCGTTATTTCCGTAATGGGTTTCTTTTCTGAGGAGCCAGTCAGGCAGAGTGCAGGCGAATCCCCCCTGTATTGTGTTGGGATGGCTTTGTGGAGCTGGGGGTGATAAAGGAACTTCTGCCAGGTATTGTTAAAGCCACTGGTGCATTACTGTACTTTTATGAGGGATCAGAATCTTTCTACTGCTAGGAAGTCACTTCAGTTAGGGGAATCAATTGGAGGATACACCAGACAACCAGACAGAGGCTGTATGCAGATGTCATTCAAGCATCTATTTTGCTATTTGATCCAGTGAAGACTTCAATAAGATTCCAATTCCACCGCTCCAACCATCCCAGGTCACACTTTGCTTGTTTTCATGAAAGTCCATCCACTTCTGTATTCATGAACTGTGTAGAAGTTTTTATCTCCCTCTTCCTGCCACCAGAGCCTTCGCCTCTGTTCTATCCTGAATCCACTTACATAACACAATGTGGTGTAAATATTTAGCTGTGTAGTGTCAGGTTCTCCTATGCTATCTCCTGGAGCCACACCGCCAGCCGGCCACAATCCAATCAGCCCCTGTTTGTTTGTTCAGCTTAAACTGTTTGTCCCATGTTTTCCATGGCATGTGACTCCCCTCTCTCCCCTGGCTTGATAAAGTGTTGCACTCGTCTCTCTCTGTCTGTTTTCTCCGGGCGGGTTGCGCTGTGTTTCCCCGTGGCAGTGGAGAGAGGGTAAGTGGAGATAAGCCCAGGGTCTGGTCTCTAGCCGGACATGTCTGTCCTGTCAACAGGCCTGGAGATGTTCTGGATGACAGAGTCTTGTTGAACTGCAGCCCTCTGCTCTGCTCTGCTCTGCACAGAATCTGGGATCTACTGCTAACACACACACACACACACACACACACACACACACACTAAGGAAGTAGCATCATATAGGTACTCTTCACTCTTTAATGACTATAACGTCCACCACCTGTGCGGTTCAGGAAGTGACACACCCAATCCAAACACTATGTCATGGTTCCTTTTGATATACCGTGGTTATGATTTCAGGGTGTATCTCATAGAGTCACTAGTATACTATTGGAACGAGTGGCATTCCTTCGGATGACTTATTTCTCCCTGGCCTAACCCAACACACAGCTACCATAAGCAATCTGTAGATTTGTTATGGTGTGGCCAGTCCTTGCGAGACACTAATGTATTTCATGCTTGTTTAAGATGCTTGGAATGCCCCCCTCACCAAGGTGCTTTGTGATATGTTCCTTATTACCTCTCTGCGGTAAGTCTAAACACAGGCTGTGGACTGAGAGGGGGGGGGGGGGGGGGGTTATGGCTGGCATATGTTTCTTTGGTCTGTCTCTCTCCTTTCTGCAGTGATCTCTGTACACCTATTCTTCTTTCCCCCTCCGTTTCGCATAATAGTGGCCTGAATTCATTTCTCCTGACCTGGCTATCTGAAACCAATTACACCACATCCATTTGGGCTGAATCTTATTTTCGTAAGGATCCCTGAGTCCACAGTCTGTGGAGCCGTCGCCGTGTGTGTGTGTGTGTGTGTGTGTGTGTGTTTCTTTTTTTTAGCCTTCTATCCTCGGCAATGGATATCAACATCAAATATGCCGTTCTGAGTGCCTTGTTAGAGCCAGAGCTCTTTCGAGGGCCCCTTACAGCCGTCCCGAGAATGTGTGACATTGTTCTGTTTATACAGGGTGTGCATTAAAAACAGACAGGAGATGTCATTGTCTGTGCATAGAAACCCAGGTTAAATAGAAGAACAGCTCTGCATGTTTTACTGTTTGTCTACGGGCCGCGGCGGCTCTTCACCGAAAACTTTTGACGACTTTTCTTGGCATGCCTGCTTTGTATAGTCAGGCTGAGAAGAGAGAGAGGGGGAGAGAGGTCTGTGTGTGTGGAGTTAGGCCTAGTCTATATGGATGGGGAAAATGGGTGGCTGCTTTCCCCAGTAATGACTGAATATTCAGAAATACTGACAGTGAGGGAAACGTAACCCCGGGCTACACCTATGACGTTTCTGTCAGTTTAAGACATCACAAACTCCCACGCTGCTTCAGAAAGCGGGGTTATATTGATACGGAGGAAAAGTACAATTATGGATTGTGACCAGAGTTATCCTCTAATAAGCTTGAATAGAGTTGAGCTGTACACTCCCAGTCGCAACGCTGTCAGGGCCGATGTCGGGAAACACCTTTAAAATGGCTCCTCCTCCTCACCTCTGACCCTTGTGTTGTATTGAGTGACCTTCTTGTCTTTGATTTCCGCAGTTCAGCAGAAAACAGTCAGTATTGATTCCAAGGACAGAGAGACATTTCCTCCCGCTGCCAATCGTTGTGCTGCATCCATCAGCCATTTATCTAGCCTTCCTCCTCACAGCTAATGCCTTACTCACACAAAGCAAGCCAAGCCACTCGGTTGGATTCAGTTTGGCACTGTATTGTGAATCAGGGGTCTGTGCGGTATTTGAGTGGGTTTCGGAAAGTAGCCCAATTCACTGTCAAAATTAGATTAATTGGGGCCACATTGTAATACTGCACTGATTGTTTGGAAGTCTGGATGCCGAGAAAAATTGTTTTGTTTTCACATTTGCTCTGTCACACAAAAGCAAACATCATTTCAAATCTGAACTCTGAATTTCAAATCATTTTGTAATTTCTCCTCATTCTGAAAACACAAACAGACCGTAGAAAGAGTGACAGACAGTGACAGAGGTAGGGTAGAGTACCGCCAGCCCTGGTTGATTTTTCTTCTCCCTCCCCTTCTGTCTCCGAGTGTCTTGTAAAGTTTAAGGCCACGGCTCACCACACTGATGGGTTTCAGCTGAGACTGGATCTGAGGCTCGTCTTTCTGAGGTAGACGGATCAATGCAAGTTAGAACCCAGCGCCACTGCATTGTGTTTGTTTACTTTGGTTCAGAGCGTCTGGCTCCTGTGAGCCTCCGCAGACAGACTGTGGCAGCCCCAGCCCCCCCAGCCCCAGCCCCAGCCCCTGCCCCCTTGCTCTGTCTTTTCATAATTGATCAGGAGGATGGCTGCCGTCCCAGAGGGCTAAGACGTGGCAACTCTCTCTCCCTCTCTCACTCTGGCTCTTCTCTCTCTCTCTCTTTCTCTCTCCCTCTCTCGTCTCTCTCTCCCTATCTCCCTCTCTCTTCTTCCCCCTGTTTGCTCAGTATCTCAATGTACTAGTTCAAACATTGTTCACACCAGCTGGCAGTGCAGTGCCATATGCACATCCTGTCAAAGCAGCTGTTGTCATGGATACTGGCAAGCACCAGGAAAATAAAACAAGGCCCCATGATTCTCAGGGAGGAAGAAGTGTCACTCTCTGTCTGAAGGAGAGGGTTT
This sequence comes from Thymallus thymallus, assembly GCA_023634145.1. NCBI lineage: Eukaryota > Metazoa > Chordata > Actinopteri > Salmoniformes > Salmonidae > Thymallus > Thymallus thymallus. The sequence continues at coordinate 5,575,316 of CM042420.1, forward strand.
TTCTTCCCTTCTTCTTGTTCTTCTTCTCCTTCACTCAAAAAGAAACAGCTGTGAAAGTTGAGTTGTTTTTGTGTTTTTAACTGGATGCTTCTGGGTTTTTTGGAAGGATATTATTATTCTACAGTATGCTGCTGCCAGCTGCTCTTAATGGTCTTTCTGGCATATTGACTTTCATCTTTTGTAGCCTTGAAGCAGTGGAGGAGTAGGTAGCCATTGTACCTATGAGTTGTGTACTTGTCAGACACACAGTACACTACATGTACTTGGCTCTATCTACTCATGTCTCGGAAATCAAGCCTGTCTATAAATCTATCAGTCATGTCTAGCAAATACATGAAAGGTGTTGATGATAGATGTTTAACATTTCCAGAGTGTGAATTTATAATTATTTTGCCGTATGTAAACAGCATGTGAGCCAATTTCAGCGGGCAGGGAAAGTCTCTCTCTCTCTCTCTCTCTCTCTCTCTCTCTCTCTCTCTCTCTCTGTCTCTCTCTCTCTCTCTCCTCCCTCTCTCTCTCTCTCTCTCTCTCTCTCTCTCTCTCTCCTCCCTCCTCTCTCTCTCCTCTCTCTCTCTCTCTCTCTCTCTCTCTCTCTCTCTCTCTCTCTGTCTCTCTCTCTGCTCTCCCTCTCTCTCCTCTCTCTCTCTCTCTCTCTCTCTCTCCTCCCTCTCTCTCTCTCCTCTCTCTCTCTCTCTCTCTCTCCCTCTCTCTCTCTCTCTCTCTCTCTCTCTCTCTCTCTCTCTCTCTCTCTCTCCATGTGCATAAGCAGCGTTAATACATAGTGTTAAACCTGGCCTCCTAGTTAATTCACTCCAAAGGTAATCTGATGTTGATTTTGTCAACTTTAATTACGGCTTCTAGGAACACTCCACATCGCCTGCCTCTACTTCAAATTGATATTATGAATATGCAAATGGCCTAGTAATTTGCCAAGAAGTGGGTATTTCAGTTGAGCACACACTAGACAGGTCAATTCAACTGACGCTCCGCCTTTGCTTTTTTTTCTCCAATCGCCTCTTCAAGGGTGCTTTAGACAAACTGTATTTATCCTTGATCATGGCTCTGTGTGAATTATCACAAAAATGGATCTCTGGCATATTGTAAGCCATGTCAGAGAGTGTCGCCGAAAATATTGGATAACATTTCTTGACAGATTTCGGATGTTTTCAGATGTTCTGGTTGGTTGTCATCCCAAAGAAATCTAATTTTTTGTTTTTTTTCCCTTTGTCTCTCTGTTTTTCTCTCCCCCCCACACTCCTCTCTATCTCTACCTGCTCTCTCTCTCTCCCCCTGTTCTCTCTCTCTCTCCCCCTGTTCTCTCTCTCCCTATCCATGTTCTCTTCTCTCTCTCCAGGCCCTACAGGCAGCGAGGCAATTACCCTTACAGCAGCCAGGCAGTGGCCTGAAATCTCCCAAGATCAACGACAAACAGCGTCCACTGCAGGTGATCAGCATGGTCACTAATCTCTTAAATCCATCCATAATACATGCTGTCTCGGAAAAGAAGATTTCCTCTGTCTCCACCAGTGTGTTTGATTTGGCAATGCAATTCTGGAACCTGTCATTGGAATTCGCAAACCTGGGACAGCCTGTCCTCAAAGCAAAGCAAGCTTGTTTCAAAGCAAGCTTGTTTTTTTTTTCCCAACTTTCAGTGGTCAAGTCACCGCACATTGTCTTATTTCCTGTTTTTCATCAGATGTTCTAGAATTAGGGTAGGGGTTAAAGACAAAAAAAGTATTATGAAGTATAAAGAAAATATACACTACCGTTCAAAACTTGTGATAAATGATAAACTTGGATTAGCTAACGCAACGTGCCATTAGAACACAGGAGTGATGGTTGCTGATAATGGGCCTCTGTACGCTTATGTAGATATTCCATAAACAAATCAGCCATTTCCAGCTACAATAGTCATTTACAACATTAACAATGTCTACACTGTATTTCTGATCAGTTTTATGTTATTTTAATGGACAAAAAATGTGCTTTTCTTTCAAAACAAGGACATTTCTAAGTGAATCCAAACTTCTGAACGGTAGCGTAGGTTATTGTATGGAATGAAACACAACAATATTTGCAGGTAGAATAAGTAGGAAGTGCGACATCAATGATCTCAACACTTTTCTACAATTGATCCATAGTATTACAACGGCACCAGGATCCAGAGGCAACTTATTTGCACAACACACAGTCAGATGGAATCCAGCAATTGTTAAAGGCAACTAAAAAATTTAACTAGCTGTTATTTGAACTCCTCGACGCTCATTTGCCTTATTGATTCATAGCTACTGTCTGTTTCTGTTGCCAGTGATTTGGATAAAGGTCACAGTCACACTTCATCATCTGCTTTCTCCTCTTATTCCCTCATTTATTCCTGTTTATCCCTTCGCTCCGTCCACAGTCACACAGGATCTATCATTCTGCTCATTTAGTCAATAATACAACAGTTATTTGCTTTGCTAGCTTCACAATTATGTAAGCCCCTTGACATCTGCGACTACATCTCAAGTTTTCGGGGGGGTTTTTGGGGTGGGGGGTGGGGGTGTGGGGTTCAAATTGAAGTGTGAGAGTGTGTGCCCTCCACTCGTCTAATAAGTGCTATCAAGGAGCACTGGTTTACCTCATTACTACCCCTGTGCATTTAATGAGAGATGGGGAAAAGTCTAACAATGGCGACACCTTCAATTGGAGTCACACCCCTGTGTACCTCATTACATGGTGGCGAAAAGATGAGGCTTAAGCAACGGGACGCCCGTCGTCGCACTTTCTTTCCCCATTTAAATAATTCAAATCGAGGAAATGTGTCTGTGTCGAGAAATTTTTCTATTATCAGGCATATTCATTCTTGGATAATTTTTATTTTGTGTTTCGTGCAAAGAAATTAGCATTACTGGCAGTTTGAAGATATTCGTTGTTTATCCAACAAAAGCACTATATTCTCTACTTCTATACAGTATTGTTAGGTTTTATAGCATTTCACCAGTTGGGTTTTACTGCATAGAGAACATAATGACTTTCACAACCCAGTGAGTGATCTGCAAATTGCTGTACTTGTGAGGAGTGGGGAATATTATTGGATGGGGGTAAGTTTTAGTACTAGCAGCTGGTCCATGACCGATCCACTGGCTCTAATAACAGCAGAGAATGGTAAATATTGAATATTTACATTTGCTTACTCCCACCCTCTCCTCATGTTAGCGATATGAATCAATATGAATCAGGGGCCGTGTGACTCCATCCTTTATTAACATCTTTACGTCTTTGTTTTAATGTCCAGACTGAACGTTTTTGTTTATTGCTTTTAGTTGTATGATTTAATTCTGAAAATGTCTTTCTATTGTTAATATTTATTATATATTATTTTTTTTATTGAACCTTTATTTAACTAGGCAAGTCAGTTAAGAGCACGTTCTTATTTACAATGACGGCCTAGGAACAGTGGGTTAACTGCCTTGTCCAGGGGCAGAACGACAGATTTTGACCTTGTCAGCTCGGGGATTCGATCCAGCAACCTTATGGTTACCAACGCTCTAACCACTCGGCTACCTGCCGCCCATAATTTAAAACGCACTAGAAATAGTACAGTATGTACACTGTGCTCAATAACAGATTCGTAATAACACTGTAAAATGTTCATATGGAATACTTTTATGGAACTGTATCGCCAACCTTCCAATTGACTTTACCTAACAATCTAGCGTTATTTACCAAGCTACATACCTTCCACGCTTCAATAGTACCTGTCTTGATTGAGTCACCAGCAAAAGTAGCTGCATGTGTTCCTCTGCAGGTATCAGAGAAATGTATCCCCTTGTCTTATTAAAGCAGCTAGAAACATGGGAAGGATTAATATTAGTGTGACAGGCCTGCTTACTGCTTATACGCTTCTAAGTCACTGATAAATCCCAGCGTTTTCCAGTATTTAAGAGCAGGAAAGACGATGCACGGTAGATCATTTAGTACACAAGCGTATAAATGCATCAGCTTGCAATTTTAATTACTTGTATTAACAGCTAAAGGCTCTCGCCTGACTAATTCTATCCAGAGGTTCATCACGGTGTTGACGCTGCGGCACAAGCTGCTTTTCCACATTTGCGTAATGTGACAGGTCTATCATTACCCAGTAAGCCCATGGGAGCGCTCAATAAACATCTATTTCTCCCAGTAAATCCCCTCGCCTTCGCCATGCTGCTTACAAGGATTTTCCCAAGGCACACAACACCCTCTCGTCTCTGTTCTACTGCTATACTCTCCCTCTCACTGTGGTAATATCTATCTCCCCGAACGCATTTATACACTGACATTTAGAATAGAAATAAAGAGACGAGGCGAGATGACGAATAGGAAAGGGAGGATTACCGAGGCCTTTGCGATCTGACAATTGTTCTCCCGAACCAAATCACCCTCTCAAGTTGTCAGACGCCATCAATGAGGCCCTTGTTAGTTTGTTTGTTTTCTATTGTCTGAGGCTGATTCCCTCCTGCCTTGATGTGGGCTAGGCCCTGGTTGCCTTAGCAATTCACCTGTGATGTATGTGCATTTAACACACTGGGTACACCACAAAGCCTGGCACGGCGACACATGTACAACGTGTGCGTTGAATAACGATGGCGCCGCGCCGTGTGGGAGGCACGTTAGGTGTTCGGGGAAGGTTTGAGTAAACAGCTGGATCTGGGCTGGATCAGCGTGTACGTATCGGTGAGGGAGGGGCTGCCATGGCGATAGGGTACGTCCCGTAGAGCGCCGTATACAGTATAAAGAAGGTGGGGGTTGATCCGCTGACCTTCTCTGAAGACCGTTGGAAAGGGTTGCCCAAGCCCAACACACACACGCGCGGTGTGAGAAGGGCATTAACGAGGTGATCGCACAAAGGAGGTCTTCACTCCGTGTGTCAAAGATACCCCATAGTGGTAGTAGCTAGCGAGACCCTCCATGCCTCTTCACAATTATGCAACCCAGACAAAAGATCAGTGCCAGAGGTTAAAATTGGATTTGCCCCTCAGCTCTATTAGCATAGAAGACATAGAAGACTCCCTAGTCCCTCCTCGTTGACTTTCCCTGACTCTCTAGTAGTTGATGGTTAACTATCAGCCGTGCAAAACCTGAGCCGTGACGTGTTTAGAAAGCAGTTTCTCTTTTATTCAATGTCTTTAAGGACCGCGTCAACCAACACCATGTCATGTTTTTAAGGCAGTTTACCACTAACGACACCAAGTATCCTGCCACCAAATCCACCTGGAACATACAGTACAGTGGTTTAACTCTGAACCATGTAAAATTGCTGACTGTTCCAGGTTGGCTGTCGGTTGGTTTACGGATGGAGGAGATACAGATACAGTGCCTTTTTTTAGTGGTTTAGTGACTCCAGATCTGCCTCCCAATCAGACTGTAGGCACTGGGCCATCCTGAGGATGTCACTGCTTTAAAGGTTACCACCATACATCTCATCACAGTAAAATAGCCCTACGCCACTTTCCTTAACATTCATCTGACTTTAGTCCCCCCATCTGGAACGCAGAACACGGAGAAAAGGCTACAGAGACATTGGAGGACAAGGTAGGAAACGTAGGCTGGAGGATGGAGGATGGTATTTCACATTTCACATGTATTAATGTCTATCTGCTCTGCGTTCTCCCTGGTAGTGGTAGGATCTCAAAATAGGAGAGAAAAACATGTTGTTATTATTCATGAAGAAACCTTCTGTTGACTCTTGGAGAAGCAGGAGAAAAAAAAGTGTCAGCACATTTTTACTCAAACACCCTCGTGACTGCACGCTTCTGTAACAAGAAAACAACATTTCTTTCTCTCCCCCCCATCTGTGTTAGTTACACACACCTACAGGACAAGATTGTTAAATTGCGAGGACAGAGGAGGTTCATCATTGTGATGCAAAAGAAGTTGAAATTTAACCCCAAGGCAAGCGGCAGCAAAGTAGAAAAACATGAAGGAAGTGCTGCATCCCCAGACCTTTGATGTAGCAGCAACAAATGTACCTTCTGACAGAAGAGGCATGGAAGCAATATGCGAGTTATACCAGACCCTTACACATGCAATCTGATTATTCTGCCGTGTTAATTGGATACTAACTGGCAGATCTGATACGAGTAGCAGCCCTGGTGGTGGGAAGCCTTTCCAAGTGACAAACTATAATTCACTGAGCTGCTTGAAGCACTTGTAATTTAGCGCGTGTCATTTGATGAAGCGGCTGATCCAGTGGTCTCTGTGATACCTGGAACATCACAAGGCAGACTGGCTGTTCCCTCCAAGACTACACCAATATACCTGCTAGGCCCGTTAGGAAATATCAAATTGTGAAATACAGCACTGAGTGCTAATGTGACAATACAGTGTGTCTGCTCCACTCAACTATCCACTGGAGGCTATAAACACTATTATAGACACTGTTGTAGTGACATATTACTGTTACACAGTACCTGTCCTCAGCGTTATCAATGAAAAGGGAATCAGGATTATCTACACGGAGATAGAGATGTTTTGAAGGACCACTGAGCCTACCATAACCCCATAACTATTTTATTAGAGGTCTTCATGCAATTGGTGCCTTTATGTTTTGATAGATTGTGCTGTGCTGTGCATACTGTGTTGATTTGGGAGAAAAACACAATTCTACTCTACTTAGCTCTGGTCCTGACAATCTGGAGTATTGATCTCCTAATCCGAAGTGTGTGTGTGTGTTTTGTGTGTGTTTTGTGTGTGTTTTGTGTGTGTGTGTGTGTGTGTGTGTGTGTGTGTGTGTGTGTGTGTGTGTGTGTGTGTGTGTGTGTGTGTGTGTGAACAACAGGAAGAGCCGTTATATTATGTATTACACTATGCCCACTGCTCTGAGAAGTTCTGAAAAGTTAGCGAAGCTTGCAGGGAGGGAAGGAGGCCTGGGAGGGAGCCTTGGTGGTCTGGCCGTGAAGTAGCCCCCTATCAATAAGAGCCTGGCCACCATTGGCAGTAATTGGTTAGTAAATGAGCAGTGTCAGCTGAAAGGGACTGGAGGGGTCAGAAGTTCAGCAGCTCAGAGGGAGTCTGTAGTTTGGGGCTCACGGCCCCTTGGGAGCCCGGGATTGAGATAAATTAGTGGGGGACACTGGAGGAATTCCATCCTCTCTCTCTCTCGCTCCTCTCTCTATCCCTCTCTCTTCTCTGGGCTAAAATGGGTCTAACACCTTTAATTAACACTGAAGCTAGTCTCTGCCAAGCAGCTCAAGTAATTACCACCTTACGCCCCTCCATTTCTCATTTTATTTATCTTAACAGTATCTGTGGCAGCTCTAAGACCGTTCAGCTAGTGCTGAAGTGGCCCTAACGTTATTCACTCCATTCACCATCCAATCTCCGCTCCTGTTTATGCCTCAGTCCCACATCTAGTTGGGAACTTCCCCCACTTTATTACCGCTAAGTGAATTCTACGGGGAAAAAAGTCTTTTTTTTCACCCCTTAATTGTTTTAAGTTTTAACTCTGTGGGATATCTCCTTCTCCGGCCTTTAGTGTAATTTGATTTGCTCGTAAATCCATAGTCGTAAAGATAAGCCCAAGTGGGTATAATCGCTGAAGGTGCGTTCATCTGTCCATTGGTCCGGTTCAATGCAGAGAGCCACCGAAGAGCGGGTTGTTTTTTAATCGCGCAATTCTCAGTCAAATCAAACAAAATACGAGGCAGCACTCTCACCTGAAGTAAACTGTAACTGCTGCCTCTGCGGAATCTAGAGGTACCTGATCACTTCTCTCCGGAGAAGAAGTTGACCTTTTGCAGCCGCGAAGAGGCTTGTTCGTTCTCTGGCTCGGAGTGCGACCAGCGAGAGAGAGCGTCTTAATGATGTGCTTGTTCTTCTGAGGGTCGGCCGATGTTTTCTCATCAGGATCCAATTTAAAGGTCCTTTGTTCTGCACTCAGACTTTGGAGCTAACCAGCAAACCACATGGTTTCCAAAGTTCAAGTTGATAGTCGTTCCTATATATCTTCCTGTCTTTCTTAAGGCAAAGGAAATAAACAAGTAGGGAGCAAACAGAGAGCGCCAAAGCCTGCTTTGATTGCCATGCTGTGTATAGTTTTGTTTAGAATCATCTCAACCCACATACCAATGACATGATGTGTTACTTTTGAGAATTTGGAGTAGGACCATTTGGGAACATTTTGCACATATACATGTTTTTTGTGTTACCATCCTCCCCAATGACCAACCTCAACTGTAGCTAATATTCTAATGATTTAAGAAATCCCATTAAGTTTTTTTTTTTTGTCATAAAAGATTGGTAATGTGGTTCCATTGGATGACAGAGGAGATAGCTAGCTAGCCTAGCGTTGTTGGATATCATGGTGGATGTGCGATCCTGTGTGTGAGAGGACCGTTCATTGTCTGCCCGTGTTTGTGACGCGACGGTCCCTGTAAATGGCTCATTAATTTTTTCCCTTCGTGGCAAAATCATTTCGAGGAGAAGCAATTCAGCCTCTGTTCCTTTCAATTCACTGCTCTTGTCAATCAAGCGCCCAGGCTGCAGTATCCTGCGGAATGGAGGTGTTATATTCCTGCAATTATCATGTCATACACTCGAAAATGTAAATGAACGTGTGTAAAATTAAATTTATGGGTTGTCAGTGAAGAATAAGAACCAGGAGAGCAATTACTTATCGTCTTTCATCTTGGAGGCTCTGATACGTCAAGCAGAAAAGCATGCAGTTAAATGCCTGGAATTAGCATTGTGCTGGGGCTTCAACAATGAACCAAGGGCCGGGGCCTTCCTCTCCTCCGCCTCGCCTGCCTCTCTTTTTTCTTTGGGGAAGAGCGATGAAATGAAGATGATTATCATCCATCACTCGCTAGCTAAAAAGCTAATGAAAGCTGGAAAGCCACTTTCTTGACTTCATTTGTTGTCTGTTATTCTATTTCAGTTTTGAATCACCTTATTTCCCTTGTCAGGATGTATGGGCTTTTTTCCTGGCTAGTGTTCAGTACAGTATAATCCTTATCCTCAACTGGGCTGTAAATGCATATATATATATATATATATACTGTATATACCTCTTGCAGAATACATGGAGTTTAGTGGTGTAGTGATTCATTATATGGTCTTGTATGGTTATGTCTTTTTGCTATCTGCACGTTTACATTTAAATACCCAGACTCACACCAGGTTCCCCTTTTGTCGATCCTCATTCAAGCAGCCAATGAATGGGTTTTAATGGAATCATCGTCATCCTGTCCACCACAAATTCAACGGGGCGGCCCCACGGGCAATTGCACGTCTCAGGTGTATCTTAAGTTTTAATAACACTGAAGGTGTAAGCACGGCGCATTTAGTTACATAAACGTGTGACTTTTGTTGCTTTGCTACTGCTATACCACAACAGCCTTCACCGCCCACACACTCTCTGAGACCCTAATGAACAATGGTGGCGGGCTAGGATTTGTTTGAATATGAATGTGGCGGTGCGGCAGGGAGGAGGATGATGGGGTCGAGGATGGAGTTTGACCTTCAGCTGCGATTTTTCAGTTCATCAGGATTAGTCAAGCTGGGCGATCAGGAACGCTAATGCGTAATGACTTCTGAAATGAAAAATGTGTAGTGACCATGCTAATGTCTCAGCTAATCAAAGAGGGGAACCTGGGCTGAGGAGAGGAGAGCAAAACAAGGACGTGTCAAGGCTTGAGAGATGGGGAGGGGGGGGGGGGGGGTGGAGAGGAGGGGGGATACAGGGAGAGATGTATGAAAAGTAATCAAGCGGCTTGATTAGACAGCAGCGGTAGACGTTAGGGGGACAGGAGGGTCTTATTGGCCCTTTTTGTCATGCCGTCGTAGTGTACTGTCATAACGACTATGTGCTAAACGTCATAACGACTATGTGCTAAACGTTGTCGCAATTAGCGGGGTTTCTGAAATGGCCACAACCACATACTAACAGATTCTGTATAGTCCTATTCTTTAAAGATGCCTGCAAGAGATTTAATCATCCTATCTTAGCATAAAATACTATTTGGTAGACTATTCTGCATCTGCAATGGTTGGATGTGTCTAAACATAGTCTGTGTAATAGAATATTGAAATGCCTAAAGCCCTTGCAGTCGAATAACACTCTCAGATTAAACCATGTCCCCAACAGGTGAAAGTGAAAGACTCAAGAGAGTTTCAAATTCATTCATTCATTCAGCAGTTTAGAGTTTTTTTGTTCCAAACTTCACTGCAGCGAAGCAGAGTAAACAAACTCATCCCAGCGTTTGTTTTCACTCCAGTCGTTGTAAAAACGGATTACCAGGCATGAAGAATTGAACAACAAGTGATATAAACATTAGAGCTACGTTCCCCTGTTGCTATGTGCCGGCAATCAAAGTGAGAAGCAATTAAAAGTTGGATCTTGCTTTGTTATTGATCCGTTGTGTTAGAAAGTCACTATAGACTTTGGCTCAGAAATATCTATCTTTGTTTTGTTTTGGTGAAGTTCTCTCTAGGAGTTTTGAAAGCAGCTAGTAATTTAATGATTCTTATCACCTAAAAAATGACATAGGTTTTTCAAAATGACACGTCAGTAAGGAGAAAGAATTGCACCTCTGGCTGTTTTTCGTGAGAATGAAGAAGTTGAAGAACGTTTGTGCTCTCTAGAAAGGCAGCTGGTAATTCCACTCTATAAACAGAATTGTCTTCGAGAGCCAATCTTTCTTTTCCTCTCAGAGCAAGTTTCTCTAAGAATCTCTCTCTCTCTGTTTCTCCAAGGCTCTTTCTGAGAGATCTCCAACCTGAGGCTCTGTCTGGGTGCTTGCATGCTGATTGTGCATACCAAGTGTCCACTTCAACTGTGTTATTTTAATCAACTTTGGAGTTGTGCATTTTCCTGCTGTTTCACAATGGCCGCCACTGATAGGCATGCCTAAGGCGGTTCAAGGGTTCAGCTAATTAGGGTATACGTCTATTTAAATCCCTCTCTTCTCCCAGCGGGCGGACTGTAAAAAATAAGGCAACACAAAGTCACAGCACCCATCCATCCTTCATCCATCCTTCATCCACCCTTCAGCACAGAGTGCCACAGCACAAGGGTTGCGGGAGACTTGCTTCCTCTACCTTTTGGTCCCAGTGGGCTCTGAGTCCAGCCAGACCTAATTCACTCTCTATCTCTCTCTCTCTCTCTCTCTCTCTCTCTCTCTCTCTCTCTCTCTCTCTCTCTCTCGGTCTCTGTCCTTTTCTCCCACTCTTTCTCTCTCTTTCTCTCTCTCTCTGTACCGCCGTTGGTTTCTCCTACCCCCCCACCCTCCAGGTACCGGTGTCGGTGGCCATGATGAGTCCCCAGGTGATCACCCCCCAGCAGATGCAGCAGATCCTTCAGCAGCAGGTCCTATCCCCTCAGCAGCTCCAGGCCCTGCTCCAACAGCAGCAGGCCGTCATGCTGCAGCAGGTACCTAACAGATACACACAGAGTGGATACACACAGAGAGACATGTGTAACAATAACACACACATACACACCGAGAGACATTCACCTAGACACACACATACATAGTTACATAGCCATACATGCCTGCACCCATTGAACCACACACACACGCTGCCTGTATGGCACTGTATACACACCACACATAATGTACAGTACATCCACGCCTGCTGTGCCCTTGACACAGTTATAAAAGAGAGACTTGAAGTGACGCACTTGACCACGTCACAACCAATTACCTGTATCCCGCCGAGGGTCTATTTCCTGGGAGCCCTCAGCTCAAGAAAGGTAAAAGCTGTCAGGATAGACATAGTTATTGTAGTTATGAGGAAGTAAATGACAGGCTAAGTCATGTGTGGAAAGAGTTGACTTGTAAAAACAAAATATATATATACATATTTTTTTACAATTATACTCTTTCTGCTGAGTTGACTTGTAATTTGATAATTATTTCATAGATAGACTACAGTGAGGAAAGCCTTAAGTAGTTAACTATTGTTTCATTAACTACCCTCTTTTTGATTGATTGAAGATGTCCCATGAAGGCTAGAGACTGATTGCAATTGTATATTCTTTATAAGACCCAACTGTACCTCCTCTATCTTCAGGAGACACTGAGAGTAGCATATACAGCAGACAGTGGATGTTATGTGTGATGTGTGTTAAACGCATGACTTTTAGAGTGTTGAATCCGGTCCTTTGAGTTTGCTGCGTTCACTTTGAAGCATTTCAGTGCCTGTCAAGACATTAGACCAAAAACTGTATAGTAGTTAATATGATTAATTGTGCCCCCTCCAGTACTGTGCGAGACCATTTAAAGTCCATATGGAGAAGACATGGAGGGAGAGCGAGACTACAGTATGTGTCCCCCCATGCTAGAAAATGAATACGATTATTTATGGCACTTCAATTATGTGTTATTCGTAACCAACATGTGTCGGTGTTGTCGTGGCACCTCATTTTCAACCAACGCCAAACAAAATGAATGACAACATGTCAGAACCTTGGGGAATGCTCTTTTTGTTACGCTAAGTATGGAAACCGATTTCTTATCAACTTGACAAACACATTGCCACAGTATTATTACCACATGGTCAATATACTCGGGCCTCTGTAAATCTAGGCTTTCCACTGCCCAAAGCCGTCACACGCCATACTAATGAAACCAAGAGCAAAGAAGCATCTCCCAATGTCTATTTACATAGCTAGAAGATAATATGGACATTCTCCTAGGTTACCTACAATCTTCTCTTATCGTCTCTTTCTCTCTTCCTCTCCTCCCAGCAACATCTGCAGGAGTTTTACAAGAAACAACAGGAGCAGTTACACCTACAGCTTTTACAACAGCAGCACCCTGGAAAGCAAGCAAAAGAGGTAGGTATCTGTTTAGACCCGTAATGGCCTGACAGTGGGAGTGGGAGTACAGGTAAAACAAGCAGGGAAGAAGTCCAGATGTCTTTCTGGCTGGCTCACTCTGTTCATTCTTCAGGTCAGCAGCTGTGGTTTGGGGAAACCTTCCCCGTATTTCTGGGATTCCTGCTAATCCAAAGCCAATGTTCTCTAATGTTAGCTAATGGTTCTTCCAGTGTTATGTGGTGATGTACTGTATGTGCCTACGTGTGTGTTTGATGGACAAAGCACTGACTCTTGTTATCTGCCACTGGGGGGGAGACTTGGGGAGAAATGACGGGGGGTTCTCTCTCCCTAAAACATGTAAATGGAGGGACGTGATGTTAAAAAGCCAAAAAGGCCAGTTTGAGCTGAGAGAGAGGACCGAGTCACAGGGTCTGCTGATTAATGAACTGCTTCCGTGGGTTTGGGCCGAGCAGCGAGCAGCAGAAAAGTTAGAGTGGGGCGCGCTCATAAATCACACTGACAGCCCGCCAGTCTACCGGTCGAGGCTCTCAGGCTGTCACAGGAGCCGAACGCTGTGCCGAGGCCAAATCCAAACAAAACATGGGGAAGCAGTTCAATTGATCAGGAAAAGTCATCCCAGACAGACACCTTTTTCCCAGACACCTCTCTCTCTCTCGACCTCTTTCCCTCTCTCTCTATCCCCTCCCCCCTCCCTCCATCTCTCTCTCTCTGTCTCTTCAAGCGGCCCATTATGCAGACCCTAACGGAAGCTGCTACTGACCTCCCGGAGGCTTTGTTTCTGTTTGGATTTGTGAATAGAATTTTCAGCCCTCCGTCTCCATCAAATATGGAATAGAAATTGCTCTGTTATTTCTCCAGAGACGGCGGGTCCAATCCACATGACTTGCTCCATTATGCAGTCTGTTTTCCACAAGTTTTGTCTGTCCCCCCCCCCCCCACCCTACCCCCCAGGCTAGAAAGGAAAGGGTCTTCCACTGCAGCTTGTCTCTCTGTGAAGTGTGACTGCCTCAGGAGTGTCTCTCCACAACTCGATGTTATTATCGTAGACTCTCCTATAATAACAGGCCTTTCCTTGAATTAAAACATTTTGCAATGGAATCTGATAGTAGGTGGGGGGGGGGAGAGAGAGAGAGAAAGAGAGAGATGTAGAGCTAACAGAGCCAGTTGTATGATAGCTCCAGTACCTTCCATGTTTCCTAATAGACCACCAGAGAACTCATCCACAGCCCACTGAGGACTAAACATGTTTAGAGGTTACCATTAAACTGGTAATGAAATGATGCTCAGTTCACGGCATGTTTACTGTTATAGCATATAGATTATGCCTTGGTAATACCCAGTCAGCTGTCTGATCGACATCTGCAATAACACCAGCTTATAGTTCTGTGGAAAAGTACTGTTATGATTAAGCCACAAAAGTCAGGGCTTTTTTTTCCCTTTCTTCCCCTCCAGCTTGTTTTTCTGTGGTTGCTTTGGCAGTTGTTTTTTTGTTGTTGTTGTTGATGTTGTTGTTTTGCTCGGGCTTACGCAATCGGCTGTCTGGCTGGCCCAGCGGTAAACAGGGTGTGGGGAGAGAGGGAGGGAGGGAGGGAGGTGGGTAACGCCGGTGTGCTCAGTTGCTGTAAATCTCCCAGCTAGTTCCCCTCGGTCCCATAAGCTGTAATAGACCATCAGCAAATGCAAGACAATTAACTATCAGCTGTGGGGGGGATTACCCAGGGCTTAATATCATACAGAAGACCGTCTGGAGTGGAGAGTGCAGTCAGTCAGTCTATCAGCCCAGTGTGCCTAGCTCTGCCTCGTTCAGCAAGAGGAGGAGACAGAATAGAACAGGAAATAGGCACAATAGAAGGAGAGGAAGAGAGAGAGGAAGAGAGAGAAAGGCGAGAGGAAGAGAGAGAGGCAGTAGTTAAGATCATGGAAGCAGCAGCAGCATCGGCAATGGAAGCATCCTCGTCGTCAGTGTGGGCGCCCACTTTCTTGTTAATTTGTCCTCCTCTCCTCCTCTCCTCTCCTCCGCCTGCTCCACCTGCTCCTCTTCACTATAGCAACAGCAACAGCAGCAGCATCAGCAGCAGCTCGCCGCCCAGCAGCTCGTCTTCCAGCAGCAACTCCTCCAGATGCAACAGCTCCAGCAGCAGCAGCACCTGCTCAACATGCAGCGCCAGGGCCTGCTCTCCCTGCCCCCGGCGCCAGGACAGGCAGCCCTCCCCGGGCAGACCATGCCACAAGGTAAGGGGGTGGCTGGAGGGAGTGAGGGGGGAGAGGAGGGGGAAGGGGAGAGACCCCGGGGCTTCTGGGGCTTGGGGGGCTATAGCACACATGACTGCCGGCGGCCACACCGCTCTCTCTATCTCTCATTCTATTTCCCTGTTTGTTTCTATCTCTCTTTCCATCGGTTTCCATCTTTTTTTGCCTCTCTCTCTCTCTCTCTCTCTCTCTCTCTCTCTCTCGCTCAGCTCTGCCTGTCTCTCAGTCTCTTCCTGTGTCTGTGAGTGTTTCTCTCGCTCCCTGCTCACCCCTCCCTCCCTGGGTTGTTGTTGTTGTCGTTTACTGCCTGCGTCACAGTAAGCAGCAAAGACAAGAGACAAGAGGAGTCGCTTCCATTTTCTCTCGCCTCGCCAAGAAGTAAACACATGTGTTTACCAAAATGGCGGGGGCGGGGGGGGGGGGGGTGGTGAAAACAATAACAACAACAACAACAACTAGGAAGAAACAAAACGAAGGGAGGTTAATTACCAGTGTGAGGCTGAAACAAAAGGACAATGCGTGTTTATCTAGCTAGATAATATAATTTGTGCTAACTGAATTCTGCTTTCTCTATGAATGTAATCCAGTGGCAGCCATCGTGGATCAATGCCCGTGGTTCCCTGTAGATTTCATTGGAACACTGCATTCTTATTAAGCAGAACCGCTAACAAGAGATCATCCCAGTTAATCTCTCAGTGTAGCTGTGTGTCATTTGGTTAAAAGACTAAGCCTGGATGTATGTAGGCAGTGAACAGGAGGAAGTTATTTGTGTTGGTTTGTGTTGACTGTCTCTATGTAGCCTACAATACATCAGCTACGGGCATAGTAGTGTATTTGTAACTGTATTGTAACTGAGTTGGTCCTCTGTTTCTCCCATCTCCCAGCTGGACTGAGCCCAGCAGAGCTCCAACAGTTGTGGAAGGACGTGACCGGTGGCGGCCACAACATGGAGGACAACGGCATCAAACACAGTGTCGGCGGCGGTGGCCTGGACCTGACCACTACCAACTCTTCCTCGACTACCTCCTCTACCACTTCCAAAGCGTCACCTCCCATCTCCCACCACTCCATCGCCAACGGCCAGTCTCCCGCGCTCAACTCCAGAAGAGAGCGAGAGCGAGAACGGGAAAGGGAGAGGTACGGAAAGTGAGCTACTCTTCCGCCACCCACCACACAACACGTTGTAGACAAGTTAGGACGCACGAAAAGCTTGTTGTTGGCTGGTAGTTGTTTGTTTTATGGCTTTTAGTAATGTACAAATACATTTGATATCTATCTATAGAAGCTCGAGTATTTGTCCCCGTTTAGAAACAAAAAGAAAAGACGTATTTGTTCCTGCCGGGTTGAACATGATGTTTTGTTTGTTTGTTCAATTGTTTATTAGTGTCTTGGTGATATTCAAAAAACAGCCTCGGCCTCCCTAGGGACAGTGTAGGATGCTATTGAACACAGTTGCTTACACCATATCAAAAGCAAGGAGCGGAAGATACCGGCAGCAATACACTGCTGTACGAAAGCAAAGGTAACCTCCATGCACATTAAGTATTTAGTGGCGCTTCTCTTTTGAAACACTTCTCCGCTTGTCATGTAAACAGAAAACATGATGCCGTGGTGGCGTTTTAGAATGTTTATCCTTGGGACGGCCGCTTTTTATACGAGGTTCTGACTGTAAGAAAACACTGTCCACATATCTGTCTACCTGGCTTTTATGCATTATTCAAGGCTCTTTCCTGCGATATAATAAGAATGTGGCGTAGTGTAGCGGTGGTAGAGAGACTTCAGTGGAGGTGGATGTGTTGTGTAATTGGTTTAAAGGAGATGCTATCAGCTACCGCCACTAAAAGGGGGCTTGAAAAAGATATCTTTAGAAGGCAGACGTCCCCTAGAAGAGAGAAAATAAAACAGGAGGAGGAGGAGGGAGGGAAAAGAAGAGAAAGAAACCCTTTTTATCTGTTAGTGTCCCCCGGGGGGGGCGTGGCGTCTCGTAATGATCGAACACGGAGTATTGTCAAGGAGAGATGCTTACTAACACACAGTGGATCGATGGAGGGAAAGCCTGCCTGTAGAAACCCTGTGTGAGCTCTCTCACACACACTCACACACACACACACAAAATCTCCCTCACACACACAACCCGACACACGAACACACACACCCTCCAACCTCCCAAATACAGAAACAAGTGGAGCCGAAAGGTTAAACCATCACTTTTAATAGGATGTGCTGTCTACTCCGGGTCATAACTTATTTGGGTGCCATTTCCCAAGCAGAACCCCCTTTTGTCCTCAAAATAATATTATTCATCTCATGATGAAAATTATATGGCTGTCTGAATGTTTCATGTTTACTTGAAAGCCCTCCGTTGATCGCTTTACAAGATGAAGAAATAGGGGTCGGGAAAAACAAGAAATTGGTCCCTCTATGAATTTGAGTTGGCTGGATGGTTTTTCACACGTTGTTTAAGGGTTTGCAATAACAATGTGGATAGCTAAACCTCTAGATCAATAATCAGATGTTAACCATATTTCTAGGCCGTCCGCTCTCCCTTTTTCAGATGCAGACAGTGACTTCCATCCTTGGCTTAATTAGGCTCCTCCCCTCCTCCTAGAAGCCTTGGCAGTTGAACTATTCAATAGAACAGGGCTGAATTGACCTGTTTTGACCTGCTTGTTGCTGATGGTAACCTGACAGCCACCAGCAGCCTCAAGCCATTATGGCTTTTTTGATGAATCTGACGCCATCTACCCTTCTCTCTCTCCTTCTCTCTACCTTTCTCTTTATTTATTTCTCTCCTTTTATCTCTCTCTTTCTATCCATCCCCCCTCTCTCTTTCTCTCTCTCTCTCTCTCTCTCTCTCTCACTCACTCTCTCTCTCTCTATCCATCACTCCCTCCTTCTCTCTCTCTCTCCTTCCCCCCCCCCCTCTCTCTCTCTCTCACTCTCTCTCTATCTATCACTCCCTCCTCTCTCTCTCTCTCTCTCCTTCTCTCCCCCTGTCTCTCTCTCTCCCTCTCTCTCTCTCTCTTCTCTCCTCAGCTCGTTACATGAGGAAAGCGGAGCCTCCCACTCCCTCTACGGTCATGGAGTGTGCAAGTGGCCCGGCTGCGAGAGTGTCTGTGAAGACTTCGGACAGTTTTTGAAGTAAGTCTTACTCTGAGAATTGACTCTACGCAAAGTCTTACTCACCTCCACTTTCCTGTACTGACCGACTGCATATATCATCGTGTCTTAACTTACACTGTGAATTTCCTTCATGACTGTGCGTTACGTTACATGTCTCCTGTGTTAATACCAAGTACAAGCTCAATGACAGTTGCGTTTAACAACCACAGGGCAAGTCAATGACCCCCATGATATCCGATAAAGCCTCATGTCACCCAGCCAAGCGCCTCTCGTGGCTCTTTCTCCCAGCAGAAACGACATCTTATGTTCCACGGTATAAAAGCTGCCATTCATCAACTAAGATGAGCTTAGCTGCTGTACATTTTTTGTTTCTCAATAATGAAACTGTAGAGGCCTATTCTGGGTTATTTTCCACAGTACCAGAACGGCTCTTTGCGAGCTTAATCGAGGGGGCCCAACAAAGAGATAAACACGCTTGCATCTCAATGGGGACATTTTGACGTATAGATTGAATAGACTGTCAGGCGGCTGGCTACATTAACTTTAGATGTAAATTACCTCCGATTCACACCCAAATCTCCTCTTCAGCTCACAGAGTTGCCATGAAAGGGCCTGATAGGCTTGTGTGAAGGGCGTCAAAAACTAATGGCAACTTGTATAGACGCGCCGGGGCCCCACAATGGCTGCATTCAGTGTTGTCATGGCGCCTGCGACAGACTGAATGAACTCTTCATGCTCCATCAACAATTTAGTTAATTAGCTCATTTGTAATTGGTCTGCTTTGTTGCCTGGGATGTTAGTGGGGGACATCAAAGGAGAAGGTGTTTGCTAGCGCCGTAGATTACAGGTTATCACGTTGCCACTCACCGGAGTAGCTAGGCTCTTTCTCTCTCTTCATACGAAGAGAGCAAAAAAATAGGGGGCGAAGAGTTCATTGGAATATTCTAATTAGATTTGTAATTAACTGTGAAATAATGATCTCGTTGAGCGTTTTCATTTTTGTAAATGTCCATGTGAATTCCACTCAAACTCTTTTGAAATTGGGTTATTGTTCTATTTTGGAGAAGGGGGATTCTTCCTTACGTTACAGTGCTGTTACTCCAAAACGGTGGTTCTGTGATGATATGGAAGCCCACCAGGGCCAAACCAGAGTTGTAGGATTTAGGTCAGGCAAAACCAAAGGCAGTAGCTTGGTTAATTATACAGCCGTCTGTAGCACTAGCGTGTGTATTAGGACTAATGTGTGTCTGTGTTGAGAGAAATCACTCAAAGCCAGCCTGGCTTTATTTGCAAAACCTCTACAAGTCAGACAGACCAGACATTTATTGGGCATTATATCAATGCCTCTATTCAATGGACACGCCAACAATAGACGCTCCTTTGAATTCATTCTATCCAGGTGTACTTCTATCACAATGTGTTTCTATGGATATTATGGGTGCTTATCCCCATGCACTGTATTGTAACCAATACTATAAGGTTACAATATATTCTGGTGGAGGCCCTGGAGCAGAGGAGAAGTTTGCCTTGCAGCTTGAGCAAGATTTTGGCTGTGTGTGAGACTGCATGGCCATAGCAAATTAGTGGTCTATAGTCATACACTCACTGTTCACTTTGTCTTGCCATATCTACCCTCTACTGTACATGGGCTCCCATGTAAACACGGCTAAGTTTGTTTACTGTATGGACGTCTTTATAGCTTCGTTTCTCATTTAGGTTAGGGCATAGGTACACATGACCGTATATATTCTGTAAGAACAGTGTAGAAAAAGGTTTGCACGGATAGGCATGTACTTTACAGTAGTAGACTAGAAAGAGGTGTTGCAGGTAATTCTCTGACAGCTGGTATAGTATAGAAGGGACCCGTGCTTAAAACGACCGTCTTTACAAAACAGCCTTAAAGATTCTGGGTGAGACTCCACGTCGTTGCATCCAGCCTGCGAGGAGTCAGAAGTTCATGTACTGAAAACAGACAACAAAAGATAGTGTGATCCAGGCAGAACAAAGATGGCTGCTTGTCTGCCTTGCCTTGCCTTGGAGGAGGTATCGTCGGTGTCAGGGAGAGCCTTTTAATGTTTTCGGAGATGCCACTCATCTCCTCGGCAACAGCCAGGTACACACACACACACACTTTAAAATGGTTTACATAAAATAGGTGTCAGAATCAAATGGCATTTTAAGATGAGAATGTGAGGAAGGGAGAAAACCCAGGTAACCTGATGGTTGGTTGCTGGAGGTATGAAGCAAAGGCTCATGAAGCGGGCGCGTTTAGTAATCTTTTGTTGTGTTGTGGTAGGAAACCTGTCGAGATCAGCATTTAATAGCTCTTCAGTGTCTCTTTTATGTGTGTTCAACTGGAGAGCTAGCCTAGAGGTTGGCTGGCACGTTGTATTAGCTCTGTAGTTCAAATGTAATATTAGCGTGGGAGTGTTCAGGGGGGGTGTAGTTTTGAGGCACATATATTGTCAAGGAAGGTTTGACAGGAATGACATTAACTCATTTCACACCCAGGTTTGTTATTTTATATTAGTGTTACAGTGATTTGTGGGTAATAGTACAGTACTGTACACTGCAATCAATGCAGAAATATTAATATTAATTAATTCATATCACATACATTCTACTACTCCATCCTGTTTAGTATTATTATATAATGCTTCCTGCTCTGTTCCCTAGCTTTATATTGATTTACTCTCTTAGACACACACGCACACACTCACACACACACACACACACACACACACACACACACACACACACACTCATCCATCCGAGAGGAGTTAGTTAGGGTTTGATTATCATCTCCAATTAAATATCCTTCAGCCCGTCAGCCCATGTGTATGCATATCCACCATCCAAACCTCAGCATGCCCCGACCGCCAACCCCTCAGAACAAGGGTCTCCCTAAATCGATGCACCTCACCGTCAACACAGACAATTTATCTGCCTCCTCACTTAACTCTTCCCCTCTCCCCCTCCGACGCCATGTCCCCCTCATCTTCTTTACCCAGCAGGCAGTAGCATCAGAGAGAGAAATGGCAAGCGGAGAGAGAGAGAGAGAGAGACGTTAACCTGACCTTGAGTGTCTCTAACCGTTGCTTAATTAAACCCACAAGGCAGTAAGAAGCCCCCGGATAGGCCCCCTTAGCGCTACTCTGCCAGACGTCTGGCTGGGTGTGACAAGACCTTTAAAACTGAGGGCATTACATTAGTTATGCATATGCTGCTGCTGTCTGGTCTGGTGTGGGTCTGCAATGTGTGTTTGTGTTACTCTGCGCCATGCTAGACAGCCAGGGAGGAGGGAGGCCCCAGCCTAGCTAGCATGAAGGGTCTGGGTCGACGAAGCTGTGATAGGACACATGGACAATTAGGCACACCATACTGTATGTGTGCTTGGAAGGTTTACTGTATTAGCAGGCTCTTAGAACTCTGTGCATAATTTCAGTGTATTGTGTATATAACCGTTGAGATATTATTTTTTATTAATGGTTGGCGAGGATACAAAATGAACAACATAATATGATACTCCATAGGAATAACTACCCCAACGTGTATAACAGCCACTTCTCATAAACTAGGAACCTTTGCTTTGTTTTTGTCTAGAAAACCCCGCTATACACTACACACCACTGTATTAGTGTGG